>JAYRBW010124613.1:0-16653 GCA_036023295.1 Invenusta paracnida | reverse complement strand
TCAATATTAGTTATAAATAACTAAGGGTGTCGGCCGCCACCGGAATTTTATATGATACAAATGGACTTAATCCTTTACTCGGAAGCACATTTATATATATTAAATATAAATTACTTACTTTACATAGACGGCAATATGCCTTATATAACTATGTAAGTAGTATTAAAAATTATTGCGAGGATTACTAGCCTCGCGTCGTAACCATTTGACCATCGCCCCCATGTAGCAAACTATTTACGCTGTCATTGACTAAATACTACTTATATAGTTATAAGGCATATCGCCGCTAATACATATCTAAATAGTAATTTAGATTTTATAAATTAATTTTTTGTATTATTATAAATATAATTATCAAAAACATACGGTAAAAATAAAAATCGTCAATAGACGAGTTTCGCTGGTCTAGGTATATAGAATTCTCGGTGTTCTGTTCTAGTAGAAATATATTCTAATAGAAATATCAAAAGTTAAATTATTGATGAATACATAAAATTAATAGAAAACACATTAAATTGAAGGAAGTTATACAATTATAAATATCGTAGACAAACTGCTTTTAGTATAATAATTTTTAGGTAGTTAGCTCAAGTCCAATATTATTAACTAAAGAGCTAACACATTTAACGGATATTTCATTTCTTTTATGGGTGGAGCTAACAAACTTTTTGCCCTTTTTGGCTTATAATAATATTATATGTAAATGCAAATTAAATATAAATAAATGGTACAATGTCTCGTATAAAGTATAATGAACAACAATTTTTAAATTTAATTAGTTTCATATACAATTGTTATCTTCAATCCTTTAACGACCGTGGATTAAAGGTGTACCCTAACCCGTATTCGGACACTGTGTCAGTGTTCTTTAATGAAGTCTAATGTTTAAAACTCTCTAACATCTCTAAGTAGATTGATCTTTATCCGAAAATTAGTTTGGCAAAAAATATATATATTGCAATAGTTTTGGCAATGCTTTTAAAATTTACTCAGTTAACGACCGCTGGGGTACAGATGTATCCCGCAGCATATTGGTGGGTTTTGATAGGGTTTATTGAAATATAAGGTTAGGGCTAGGATTGTCCTGCAAAGAATATATGCCTACTATTCTTTCATGTCCCAAGCAAATAACGGTAATAAGATGTAATAAATAACATACATAATGACACATTTCAGAAAACCAAGTAAGTAGGGACTTCGACAGAAAATCAATGATTCTTTGCTTGAACACAGAAGAAAGATAGAGAGATAGGCTAGATATAGGCAGAACGACTCCTTTCTCGCCTTCTAGGGCGACAAATCACATACACTGGTAGGTACAATTAAAAAAAGGCGAAATACCTCCTCAAATACTGGCCGACAGAAGAAAGGAAACGACATCGAGTGTTTTTGGATTTCAAAGAAACATGACTATATGGTCTCTTATGTTCCACAGGAAAACCGTGTCGTCATTCTGCTATCAACTTTCCATCACACTGATACTGTTGCTGGCAATGAGGCCAAGAAGCTAGAAATCGTTTTGGACTACAACAAGCACAAAGCCGGTGTCGATACCCTGGACCAATTGGTGAGATAGTATTCCTGTCGGCACAAGAACAGAAGATGGCCGTTCACTATGTTTTGCAATATCCTAGATATCGCAGCATATAATGCGTTTATCCTGTTTCTCTCAGTACATCCATATTACGCCAAACGTGCAACACACATAAGGCATAAGGATGTTATTCCTGATTGAAGTCGGAAAGAGCATCCTGCTTGTCGACATCACTGTACCACCTGCTCCTGCGCCAGGTCCTGCGCCTGCTTCAGCTCAAGCAAAATGTGGAAGATGTCAAGTCTGTCCAAGAGCGCAGGATAAGAAAAGTCGCAACATGTGTGCTACATGTGGCCATTTTATCTGCAAGCAACACTTAAAATAGTATGAATCAATTGTTAGTTAGATTCCTTTTTATCTGACATTGACTCTTTTTCAATCAAAGATTGATTTATTCTTTTTGACGTTACCTACTCTCTTATTTCAAAAAGTAGATATGGGGTATATTTCTATTCTCTAACATTATGTTATACATAAGTTACCTATAGTTACAAATAAAGTTTTTTCTTACTAATAAAGTGAGTATTTTTTAAATTTTCATAAAAATAAAATATACATGCACCTACAACTTGCAAGATACAACGACAGGAGGTATCATATGGCAATAAAATTCACAAGAATGGATATTTCATAAGATATATGTTACTGTAATCCAGTTGTATGCTAAAATCTATTTTACAGGTCTATCCGACTGTGGTCCGGAATGCAGCAGTTGGCAGTGCTTCTACAGCTGCCCGTTTTGGAGCCCTTTTAGCACCTCAAATTATCCTATTAGAGGACCTGTGGACCCCGTCACCTTTCGTCATTTATGGACTTTTGGCCTTAATTGCTGCCGGTGTGACATTACTTCTTCCTGAAACGAACAATATGGTGACACTGGAGGTTCTCAATGAAGGGGAGAAATACTCCAAAACGAATCGTATATGGAAAAAGAAGATAGCGGTACCGATTTAAGTTTCTTCACTAAAACTTTTTCTTATGACTATCTATCTTGCTTAATTCTTTGTTTCACTGGAACTGATACAGATCAATTTAATATACGTAAAGAAACAAAAAATTAAACAAATTGGCAACTTTTAGTAACAGAATATACTTCAATGCATATATTGTATATTATATGGTGTGTTGTAGGGTCTATTTGTTGTTATTTTTACTCCATCACACATACTGTACTATGATAATGCATCACTAAGAAGTTCTAAACTTATTAGTTTATTATTTGCATATTCATATATATACCAAATGTATAAGTTATAATATTATTGAACCATACCCTAAATAACCTTACATCCATCCTCAATATGTATTATTTATAATTTGGTGCAACGCAGACGAATATTTATAATATTATAAGCTACGTAAAGAAACAAAAAATAAACAAATTGGCAACTTTTAGTAACAGAATATACTTCAATGCATATCTTGTATGTTGTATTGTTTATTGTAGTGCTATTTATTATTATTTTTATTCCATCACACTTACTGTTATACTATGATAATGCATCACTAAAAGTTCTAAACTTATTAGATTATTCTTTGCATATTCACATATACCATAGGTATGTATAAGTTATGATATTATTGTACCATACCCTAAATAACCTTACATCCATCCTCAGTATGTATTATTTTTAATTTGGTGCAATGCATACGAATATTAATAATAATATAAGCTACTTTACAAATAAAATGATTTTGAACTTGTTATTTTACTCGTATTTACATTGTTACAGTACTATTACATAATATTATATATTTTAAAACAGCTACTTTATCTGTGGTTTTAACCTATATGCATATACAATAAGAATTATAATTTCATTGTTATGATTGTACATGCACGTGAAGTCGCATACAAAATTCATACTCTTCACAGTAAAGATGAATTATAGAAAAGGAACTCCTATTACAACTCAGTTTAACCAATTATCGCTGGCTACAAAAAAAAATGTTTTTCAACTAAATTTAGAAACAAATTACAATTCGTATTAGCATAGAAATCTATAATGAAAAATTAACTTAAGTATACCTATGCTAAAATATAGTTTATAGTATATTGGAGCAGTATAGGCTCTTCGATGGAAAAAATTAAATGTATCCGGATATTCCTTTTTTTCCAGTGAAATGAAAGAAACTAAATAAAAAGATGTTATTATCGTTATTATCTTTGCAAATACGCAGGATCTTAATGAAGAACTGCTATACTCAAAAATAGTATTCTGATTTTGTTTCATAAAAATATAAGCAACACTATGACACAGCAAACAAAAGTGGAATTTAAATTTTGTAAGTAACTTTTGATATTATTTATTAATAATAATTTTGATATTATTAAAAGCAGCAATAGTTTGATAGAAATTTAAATCATAGTTCATCCATTTTTTTAGTTCCACGTAAAAATGCCAGATACATACTCGCTTTAATACCAAAATTTAAAACAAATCCATTTGAACATAATTCTTTAAGTAATAATTAATTAATGTGTAGTTTTCGATCCTATCTTATCATCCGTTATGTGTGTGTAAATATATATGTATATATATATCTATACATTGAAAAATATTATTTTTGTGAAGCAAATTTCAGTGACGCTTAGGCCTTTAGTCAAGTCCTAAGGTGTTTAAAACAGCTGCCACACTAAAACAATTGTTCAAAATTTAATTTAATTTAATAAATTTATTGAGCACTTCTTATAAGCAGAGCATAATTTTATTTGAAATTATTTACTTCATAATATAATTTTCTTGCAATTGATCGAACTAAAAATTGTTAAGGTGTGAATAAATATTTTTAATAATACTATAAATCCAAATGTTTGTAAACATATGAGTATTTTTATGAGAAGTTTCCAATATAGGTATACATATATACGAGGACAAGTGTAAGAGAGAAAATGTACGACAGAATTGAATATCTTGAGATCGATTGAATACTTCCATCAAAATGAGTATTAAATAATTAATGCAATCGTAAATTTTAATATATACATTTTTACATGTAAAATAACACTTAATATATATGTATGTACAATGTGTTATTTGTAGTGACTTATTTTTAATTAAGAATATTCAAGCACAACTTGAAAATAGCTGGGTGGCGCATTACTACTATCAATCGCATCCTTGTAACAAGGTGGATCTGGAATCTCTTCAACTGCAGTGGAGTTATGAGGTTGACCAGGATATCTGTTAAAGGCTATTGGTGGTCCTTGCGTTTCTGTGGTTTCCCTGGGTTCGACTGTTGATGCTGCCGATCTCCTAATTGATATTGCCTCATGGCGCTCCCCAATACAACCGAGGCGTTTACCAAGCGTTCGCCCGGCGCGCAGCACTGGATAACAACACAGACAGGGGCAGCATGTACAGCTCAAGGCTAAGACAGCTAGCCAAAGACGCCAGGACGTGCACTGAGTGAGCTGGGTCCAGGGGTGATCTGCGTAATCCCAATCATCTCCCCCATGCAGGTCAAGTATATACTGAATGTGGTTGATACACACGATGCAGGAGCAGACATCGATACAGGCCAAACAGCGGTCAGGCGCCTCAGGACAACCTCCAAGCGGGTTGTTATCTACCAAAAATTCCTCGAAACAGTGACTGCATACGGCGACACCCAGTTGAGAAGCTTGAGCATGAAGAGGCATTAATAATTCCAAACTATAGTTGTTATTGACAAAATGCTCAGGCTATAACTTGAAACTATGTAGAAATGAAATTGTTTAGTAGCATAAAACTATATATACATAGGTATGTATAAAAATCATTGATGATTATTTTGCAAATTGTGCCGTGGATTTTAATTACCACATTCGATTTATAGGGCGTGGTCATCTAAAATATATTCGTTTAGTAATAGCAGTAACATTATAACTTAGTCGCAAAAAGAGATAGTAGCTCTGCTGTTTATATAGAAACTGCTATAATGGGCATGATATCGATTATTTTTAAAGATCGATGAAGAACCTCTCTGCCTATTTTTCACTTCTTATCCTCCCTTATACTAAATATATTCTATCCTCATTTCCCCTTCTTCTATATTCTCGTACTTCTTTCTTCTTTTTACGTTTTCTGTATATATGGCCGGAGAACTATTTTGCAAACTGTGTATGACCATTTACATAGTATAAATGTAAAAGTATTTATAATGATACATTCCTAGGGGGATTATATTATATTAAACTATTATTTAATTATATACTACATATATTTATTTCATATGTTTATCAAGATGTAACTGATATTTCAAAAAATATACATGCAGCATGCTAAAACTAAACATACCTAAGTATTTTATTATTTTCAGCGTAATGCTTTTCAATTGAAACTCAAAACAGTACCTACCTCCATTGTAACTTTCATAGCAATCATTGCGGAATAACAAATATTATTAATAAAATGACATATTACGTATGACGTATAATGTATATACATTTATACGCATATTATGTAGTAGCTATTTAAGGAGCACAAATCGAGAATATATTCGCAACGGTAATTATATAGCTCGCTAAAAGCTTTTTTACAGGCGTCCAAACTGCCTTTTTGATGTTACTGATGAATAAATATGTACATAGGTACAATTGCCTTTATACAAATTAGCTTTAGGTGAGCAGTTAGTATAGTAAACAATTACAGCGGTCAAGTGGATACGGATATTTCATATTTTCAAGTGAAACAAGTATACTGAAACAAATTTCAATTATATAAATTATATACTTTTTAGTTACCAGAATTTACGTTATCTATAGAATGTTAAATCTATAATAATAATTTAGGTTTTAAAGTTATATTTACAAAATGCTATTAATATCTTATCAATAAAATAAATATATGTATGCATTTATTATAATATTAATATTTTATTTTATTTTGGTTTCATAGTTATGTTATCAATTTCTAAGCTGGTAAAATAGTTTTTGTTATTAAAAGCATCTGATATACGTATGAAAATACGGTATATAAGGTTAAATATATTATTACTTCTACATAAAGGCTAAAACGTTGATTAATATGAATTTTAATAAACTGTATCATATACTCTTTAATAAATATCCCAATTTATGATGGGATAATTTCAATATCGTAAACAAAATATTGTATTAATCTTTTAATAGTGTTTCTTATTATGCCATAGAACTTAGCACCTATACTATACGTGTATGGAACTGTAATATAACGTATAAACAACATTATTTCGCTTTCAAATACTATAAGCAAAGAAATAGATTGCTTTACTTTTCTATTTACCTGGAGGAGAAAACGAAATATCTATTTCTATGTATAAAAGTATCCCAATATAAGTGAAAATATTAATGTGTGATATTTTTGCATCTTAAATATATTTATTTATACGTCAATTGCAACGAACGTAATTAACTTTCTTTAATTTTATCATGTAATAAAATGTATGGCAGTTATATTGATAGTATCGAACTGCACAATCAATTAGTAATATATATTACTGGTATTATTGGATACTTTAAGAAGTGATGAATTCGTCTATTAAATTTGTCACAAAGTTTAAATAAGTCACTTTCATAATTTAAATTTATAAAATCTAAGTCAAAGCAGTGCTAGAAACATGGCAGAAAATATAAATTTTACACCACAATTTCAAAAAGTCTATTTTTAAATCTAAAATAGAAAATTTATTTAAAGAAAAATGTCAATATGAACTTTTTAAATTCACAAAGTATTGCCTTCACGTAACCGCATTTTTATATATGATCAAATATCTTTTCGGATAAAATTATACTTATTGAAATATCATGGTAGAATTTACTTTTCTACCATGCTTGTAACAGCATATTATATACATTGAATTTCTAAATTTGAATTATGAAAGTATCCAAGGAGATATCGACTTGAAATTTTCGGCGATATCTATGATGTTTCTATTGTTCATAAAAATACATTATAGATTATATGTATAAGGTGCTGCTTTAATATCGAGTCCGAGAACTTATTGATGTATTGATGTATTGATTGTATATGTATATAATGTCAATGGTATTATATAAATCAAATTTTTTATAATTCTTATTCATTTTTGTGATTCATTTTTAATGGTTCAGAAAATTTTACTTGTGGCATCCAATTTGATGCTATTTTGAAATACTTATAATGTTTACATTTTATAACGTGGATTATTAACAAATTTTAATTTGTGTTACTAATAAATTTTAAATCACTTTTTCGGTATCTTTGTTCTTAAATAGTTCACTTTCATATCCACTTCAAAGACATATTCTGCCTTATTTAGCCCAATTAATGTGTCATCCAATAATATTTTTTGTATTTAATTAAGTATATAGACAGATCCAATAAGCTATAACCTAAACATGCTTAAATTTACATCGAGGATAACAGGGTTTGTTTAAGTTATAAATGTTAAAGCTTTGTATATCTTTTAATGTTATTTTAGATTTAGATATACATTTTTAGATTTACGCTGTTCGCAATTTACATATTAAAAGTGAAAAATAATATTTTACGTCCTTTGACATCTCAGCCACCCCTTCCACCTCATCCCCCCTCCCCATCACCCACCACCCCATGTTCAGAGGCGTTCCGTCACTTATTGTACAAATATAGTTTACAGTATAATATTATTAATAATACATTTGTATTAATTGATTAATTATTTTTATAATAATATAAAATCTATGCAAAAGTCCTTCCCATAAATCTCTTGTACAAAATCTAAGAGTAAAGAAATACGAAGAGTGAAGATTAAAAAAAAATGAATTTCTATAAACATTGAAATGTGAAGAATGAAGAGTGATTAGAGATATTTGTGATTATTTTACCTCACTCTTCATGTTTTATTTTCACAAAGAATACGAAGAGTAAGAGTGAAGTATTGATTAATGGAATTCCTTTTAATTCTACCGTTTAAGTTGAAGAGCGTTAGAACTAACATCACTTTTTAAAATGTATAGTAGTAGCGATAAAGAAAACTTAAATGTTATTTACCTCGGAAGACAAAATGTGTTTAAGAAAAGAATTAATTTTACTTTGGATGATTTTAAAGAACGTTTTCATTTAACATTTACACAAGCAAATCATGTTTTAAATTTCATTGGGGGACTCTTTGCAAGCTAAAACAAATCGCAACCATTATCTTTCTTCAAAGGAATAGCCACTTATGACTTTCCTATTTTTAGGTTACTGAAGTTTTTACCGATGCACACGTAATCTCAGATTGGACCATACCTTGATGTGTCACAAACGTGGTAACAATGAACACATTTTCAGGCAACTTGGATAAATGGAGGATATTCATTCCCCATTATTAATTTTGCACCTTTCCATGAGTCATAAAAAGTCCGGATAGTATTTAATACTTTAAACTGACAGTTACAATAATTCAATTAAAATTGACACTATGCTCGCGTGAGTCACTCACGAAGAAAAATGTGTGCTGGGTTGAGCGATCTAAAATAGCTTGAAGGAAACAGCCTCTAATGAGATACATTCTTTGATATACAAGGGCCCGCGACACGAATTTCATATTGGGGGGCTGACAGTTGAGAGGGCGCCATTTTTAACTAACTTAAAATGTTGTACAAATATAAATGTAAAAATAAAGATGAGTGCAATTTCTGTCGCAAAATTACCAGGAACCTCCACTAGCCCTTCCTGTGCCGCGGTCCCTGATACCTTGAACGCTTTTGACTATCAAAACATTCTTAGATTCTAAAAATAGATGTAACGTAAGATCCTCACATTTATTTTAGACCAACAAATGAAAAGTGAAGAGCAAAGCGATCTTAGTTTTGTGCAATCCGAAAACTCTTCATTCTTCCTCAATTTCACTCTTCACTCTTAGGTTTTGTGCAAGAGGACCAAAGTAATTTTTATTTGAGTGACTATAACTATTATTAGGTTGCTATAATAAAGTTCTAAGATAGATATTGTATTTATAAAAGTACTTTGCATCCATCGTATATATTATAAATTTCAAAATATATACTTTAATACTTAGTCTCTATTGCATAGTTCGTATATATGCGCTTTCGTCTTTTCATTAGTTCATTAGTTCATACAATAAAGTGGGTTGCCCAAAATTTAAATATCCAGCGAGTTCTGACAATATAATTCTGTCAAATATAATCTGTCTATATAATCTGTCACTATAATTCAATTTGTATTGAACTGCCTCACAACATTCATGGCAGAGTATGCCTACTAGTGTTGTAGATATATAGCATAATCTAGTTGATTGACAGAAAATATTTCATTTCCCGTATAATGCAATCTTTACAATAATAGTACAATCTTATAGGATTTGCTAGACAATATAAACTAATATAAAATCATTTTGTGCCATCCATCAATCAACTTCATCTAAATGACCTGTGTTATATGCATGTTATATACAGACGCCCAGAATGACTATTAATTAATTATTTGTATGTATTACACACATTAAAATGTGATGCAAAATGCAAATTATAGTAAGTGATTATTGAAAATATTCCAAAATTATTATTCAAATAATTATTTTTCCTGTTCTCTTGAGATTCCTTTATTTTGAAAATTTATTCTGTTATTTTTGTTATTTAAATGAACTAAGTAACATATTATGTTATTAATTATTAAACTATTAATAAACCGTCTGGCTTAGTATGACTATAATACACGTAGTTAATTTTATAAAGTGAAGATAAAGAATATTTAGTTTGTTTCAATATATATTTTATCAAAATATTCAGTATACTCTAATATTTTAAATTAAATGATATATTTTATTACTTAACCCCTTGCAACCCATGGCCATGGTCGAAATTTTAAAAGATTTTTACTCGATAATATTTTGTTTTGCTTATAAGTATATATTAATATTTATTAAGATAAAAAAATATTTTAATTTTTTTTTAAATACTGTTCTGTTTTCAGGACGCTAGCATTGAATAGGTACTGATTTTTTATTATGCACTAATTAGATATTCGAATAATATAATGTTTTATTTTGAGTTGTGAGAAATTATAAATTTTTAAATAATAATATAACTCTTCTATCATACTATATTCAATTTTTTTTAATCATGTAGGTACTATAATTTCTTGTTTTCGAAAAACTCAATAAATCTTTATTCTGATTATTCAAGAATGTTTTATTATAACATACAAATTAATTTAGTAATAATAGGTTTTTTTTAATATGTCATAAGTATTTTCAAATCAATATTTAGGAATTGCAATTTTTAAAGTTGAGTACAGTTTTTTAATACTATGTCAAAATTAGTATTTGAATTCAAAATTTAGGAATGGAAATTTTTAAAACACTTTGGATGAAGGCCTGCATTGCACTTCTGGCAATTGTTAATCGTTTTCAAAGAACAATATTTGGAGGAGCAATGCCTCTGGTTTTCAATTTCTGGCCAATGATTAAGTCCATCCAATCTGGTTTCCTGTGGGACCTTTTCCTTTTTGTAAAGCTGGAGCTATCTGTCTGATGAGATCACTTCTATATCTTCTTAGGTATATCTTTTTCGTATGTCTTCTTAGACAATTCTCCTCGAAATGCAAGGGGATCCAGCTTTTCTGTTGATTGCAAACGATAAGGCTGATGGGCATTCGTCCCACCTGCAGTATAATACATAATGATATGTTATATTTATATAATGATATTGTGTATGATGTATAACACAATATGTACTTTCATAAATCAATAGAGAAACTGAAAAATGGCCACCATCTTTTCTTTGACCAGAGGTTGATTGAATCGGTCAATTCCTCACACTCCGTAGTTATAGATTGCCACCATGTTTGGCATAGTCTTATTTCTTGCAGCGTTCACTACGATCAAAGCGAGTAGCTTGTTGTAAGGGAGTGGCTCCTGAATATGTGAATGCAGCCGCGACATATTTATTGTCATTCCTTCTCGCAAGACAAATAGAATTGTGGCTATCAGTTACAACCTCATGGCTTTTTTTTTTAACTTTTTGGGATCTGTAAGTAGAGCTCCCCATGCTAGGTTTGCTATCACTGTGCCTGTTCCAACATGATCTTGATCTTTGAGGTATGACAGGAGTTGTAACCTTGTGAACAAGTTGTCAACCATGATATGGTAGTTACAACCAAGTGGTCTTGGGATGTCAGCTGAGTCTTCATCACTAATGTAAGTTCATTTACTGTCAGTGATTCAATAAATATGCTGACAGATGCCATTCAGGTGCTATCAGCGTCCTCTGTATCAATTGGCCATTCCAAATACTCTACTGCTTCATTTACATTCATTCTTCTATAAAAAAAGTGATATACTAAACATGTAGTCATTCGTTGCTAGTTGTTGTTGTTGTTGTTGATTGCGACTTGGAATCACGCCATGGTTAGGCGTGCGAATTCCTCCACAGCCGCAGGGGACTCGTAAAAACTGGAAAGGGGGATCTACACTGTCGAATAGTCGTAATCTCTTCTGTGCATGCTTGGGGCAACCAGTGCTTAAGGTCTTCATTACCCATCTCACAAACCTGGCAAAGGGTGTCTTCCTTGAAGAATTTACTCCTGTAAGTTTGGAGTTTGGGGTGATGGCCGCAGCGAAGCTGTGCAACTCTGGAAGCATTTCTTCTGTCTTTAGCGTTCGTTGCTAGCGTCCTGATAACAGGACGTATAATTAATAGACAGTGTTGCTAAACAGAATACACATTATGATAATTTTATTATTACATTGTATAAAAATATGTTTTTAGTAACAACTTATAAATATTAAATAGTAAAATTGAAAAAAAATGAAAAAATAAGCTTACTTCTTATAGTTGTTTGAAGTGGTCATTTGAAATTTCGATATTTAAATAAAAAATCATATTTTGTTAACTTAAGATTAAACTAAAATAAAATAATTTTATTATTATCGAATAAAAATATATACCATTTTGTATTGTAGTTAATTTGAAATTTTTATTTATATACTAATTTTATAATATGCAAAATTATTAACGTCCTATTTTCAGGACGCTTGCATGATATGGATTAAACTATAATCTTTACAAGAAATTTAAAATCATAGCTGTATTTCAATTAATATAATTATATTCAATTATTATAAATTTACGAATTAAAACACGTAGAATTTGTTATTATAGCATGTAAAAAATATAATCTCATATAGTAGTGCGCTGTGATGAATAGATGTGTAATTAAAGTGAAACTATTTTAATGTTTAACCCTATATCCACACAGAGGCGGGGGGGGGGGAGAGAGGGGTTTAAAGACCCTTCCACCCCTTTTTTTACAATTTTTAAATGAACAAGTAGAGCAATGTAAGCTTCAGTGACATTTCCAAAAAACAAGTTTTAAAACTATTAGCGTTACTTTCACTTTTATGCACAAAAATGGTGATCACGTGACCACACTCTAAAGATGAGTGTGGTCATCCACTCCACCTCTTTTGTAAAAATGAGTAAAACACAATTTTTATTAAAAAAATGCATTTCTCTCTCAAAATAGACAAAAATCTGATTTCACCACTGATTAATTTCATGTAATAATTCATGAAGTTTCAAAACTCTACTCTATTAGGAAGTTAAAATATTATAGAGGAGCCTACAGAGCTAGCTAATATCCCGTGTCTCGTGTCTTTCACGGGATATGAATGGGCAAAAAAATCGGTACGTAAAGTATGTAAGTATAATCACATATAACTACACATGATATGTCAATCGCGTTTTAAAGTTTGTAAAAAATAAATTTATACAATTTTTAATCACATGACATGTAAATATTTGGTGGCATTTTAATTACAATTATTTTTCGACTAAAATTACAGATTTATAATATTTATTGGGTATATGGAGAACATTAAGAGAGAAAATTATTCCATAATTAAATGAATAATTTGTAATAATTATTTTTAATTTTACTGTATATTTCTTATTGGTCTTTTACTGTTTAATTTGAGTTTATTTGTTTAAGTGAGATTTTAGGGTTTTTTTATGTTTTGATTTAATTACGTCAGTAATAGTAGAAAACAAATTTTAGAAATATTTACACATACTATTATATACAAGTATAGCAATACGTAAAAATTTTTAAGGTTAATGTCCTTGCAATAGCGATCATACACGCGCAAACATAACCATGCGTATTTCATTCTTTATCTCATGAACCAAATCGCTAATATAATACTAGCCAATGACTTTATTCCTTATAATATGCCTTAATTAGGTATGCATATAACTTGGTGCTAATTCTGTCAGTATAAAACCACTGTGTCATCAAATGCGATTAATTTAATCCTACAAAAAGATGTCCTATGATTCGGTCTTAGAACATATCGGTCGTCTGGGGAGGGCGCAGATTTTCTACCTTGTTCTACTGGGATTAGCCCACTTTACTCCGGCTGTCCTCAATCTTCTTCCGGTCTTTATTGCAGCTAAGCGTCCATACTTGTGTGCTGACAAAAACTCGAACCTTACTACTCTCTCCTACTGCCGAAGGAACAATACCTATAGCATGTGTCCTAATAATAGTTGGAAGTTCGATGATAGTCACTTCAAGGCCACAATCCAGAGTCAATATGGTCTACTTTGTAAGCGTCAATTTTTTGTTCCTCTATCAACTACGATCTACATGGCTGGGATCTTTATCGGATGTACCGCTTACGGTATTTTGTCTGATAAAGTCGGACGCACCAAAGGCTTAATGATTGCTGGTATTCATGGTTTAGTGAATGGTATCTTAACGCCCTTTTCTCCAACTATAATTGTATTCATGGTTGCCAGATTTTTCCTCGGAATCGCTTCTGGAGGAGTGCTTTCAATAGCGAATATTGTTGTTGTAGAATGCGTGACTCCCCCACATAGAATGCTCTGGGTCATGTTATTTACCAATTTCTGGTCTTTAGGTATTGTAGTACTTACCGGCATTGCATACCTAGAAACAAATCATGTTTATTTGCAAGTTATAGTTTCTGGATTTTGCATTATACCGATTATCTGTTATTTTGTTTTGCCAATGTCGCCAAGATGGTTATTACAACAAAATAGAATTGATTGCGCTTACAAGGAAACGCTAAAAATTGCTCGTTGGAACCGTACAACAATTAGTAGAGATAAATTTAACGATTTGTGTAAAGAAGGCGATGGCGATGGCGATGCGTTCTTAGCAAAAACAAAGGGGAATATGTTTCACATGTTACAACTGAAGCAAATGCGATGGTCCACATTTGCCGTGTGGTTTAACTTCATGTCAGCTTCATTAGTTTACTACGGTCTCAGTCTTAATTCGGGTGATATAGGGGGCAATGTTTACGTCAACCTGCTGATAATGGCTATCATGGAGATCCCTGGACGAATGGGTGGTGTCTACTTCAGCGATCGGTTTGGTCGACTTCCTCTCTTATTCATAGGTTTCTTTGTTGGGGGCATTTTCTGCTTAGCCTCAGCACCTATCTACAAGAATCCTGACTATGTTGTACTTCTGGTTGCCTTCTCCATTATTGGTAAAGTTTTTGTTGGAACATCTTTTGATTCAATGTGGCTTTACTCATCTGAGGTAGGTGTATAATCAATATTTTTCAATGTTAAGCTAAGGTATTTTAAACTTATTTATTACATTTTTAACCATTTGTACACAATAATATGTGTAATAATATAATATGTATCATTTGTATATAATAAACTTTAATATTACCTTATGCAGTCATATTGTTTAATAATAGGTATACATTCGTGCATATTTTTTTTGGAATCTATTACGAAAATCAGACAATTTTAGGTGTTATTTCTCATTTCAACTTAACCTTTAATTGGATAAAGAAATAATAATTTTTAAGGCTATTTATAAATTATATAATATTAATATATACCTACATATATTCATAATATAGACCTACATATATACATATATATATGTATATTACTATTCTATATTATATTACATTACATATATAGTAAATCGTATACAGTATAATCCCGTTATATAAGACCTTCTGGATATAAGACACCCTGGATATTGAATACATTATTTTGAGTCCCGTAATCTACTTTTCGTACATTTAATTAGTCTGGATATAAGGTACATCGGTTATAAGATACACCATTTTCAAGTCCCATGAGTGTACGTTATAACGAGATTATACTGTATTAATATTTTTCATTCTAATTTACATATACTAACTAATGTTATGTAAGAGAAAAAAGTATATGACAAAATCTAATGATAGAATGTTTGCATTGAGAAATATTTATGAATTATTATTATAGAAATCTATATAACATACTTGTATATTAGATTTATGCGTATATATATTTAAAAAATTATAAAAGATAATATACCTAATTCTAAAATTGATAAAGTAAAATATATGCAAGTGTCTCATTTAGGTTTCTCGGCAAATATTTGCATATATTTTATTTTCCAGCTTTAAAAAAAATACATTTTTCAAATTATATAGGTATTTCAATTCGATAATATAACACAACACTAATTTATAAAGAATAGTAGTAATTAGTGTTACTATTGCTGCTTTCTACCCATTTAGTTATTAAATATAATAACACTTGAAAGTTGAATGGGGAAAAGAGCTCGTGATTTGCTTTATAAAAGGGGATAAGAACGGCTTCCACTAATAGCAATGGTTGAAGGCAGATTTCGATTAATTATTTGTGTGTGTGGATTCTATGAGGTTTTTATATTAATAGATTGATGAAGGCGCTTTATGAGATATTCGAGCTAGCATGAGACTACAATAATCGAGATGCAAATTAAACTTAATTTGAAACTTGTCCATGTTTTGCTGGGAATTGTGGTTCTATCAATCAGAATAATGCTATGTGTAGTATACTATTAAACTGTGAATATTTTTATTGCAAGCTTTGATCAGTTCGGTTTTAAAGCAGCTTTGTCTGTGTATAGGCAGTAGAGCGATAGATTTGCTTTTTTAGTGTAAGGACTATAAGATAATCCCATTTTAATGGGGAGTTAATGGGTCTCCAAGATATTTAACACTAGAAGGGCGAAGCCGTCATATGACGCATTTTTGTACTTTTTTTATAAAATAAAAATATTAACACATCTTATTTCTTATTCTTCTCGACATATTTATCCCCTAAG
>JAYRBW010124602.1:0-16653 GCA_036023295.1 Invenusta paracnida | reverse complement strand
TATTAAAACCAAAGAATACTTTATATGAATTTAAAACGTTGTTTAAATATTCTTTTTACTAAAATTTAAATGCAGGTTTTTAAGAAAAACAATAAGCAAGAAACATCATTATTCATCGCAATAATTGTAAAAACCAACCAGTTACAAATTTCAAAAAAATTCTCAACTGGTTGGACCAATTCCGGTATGGTCGGATTCTCAACTGGTCGCCAACATAAACAAAACACCAATCGATTTTATGCATAAAATACAATGACCATTGTTCTAAAGATTAATATGAAGTTGATCAATTAAAACCTAACTAAAATACAGAAATGAATAATAACTATAAACAGAGTTTTAGATTGATAGAAACTAATTACTATACAGAATACAGAAATAAATAGGCAGATCTGACAATAAAGTTGTTACATAGAGAATAATACAATATATTATAACTTAATAATAATAGCTATGGTTTGAATAAATATATTGATATTATAGGTATACATTTATAATTGTAATTATTATAAATAATATATATATATTATAATAACTATATCATTATCAGTATATCTATTTTTATTACTAATTGTATACAAATACAATGTATTAATTCACAACCATATTATATTTTATTTTACTTTTTAGTATTTTCTGCATAAAAATTATTCAACTGTCTTTATTAATTATTGATAGACCTATATATTCATTTATATACAATAATTAGTTGATTAATCTTAATTTCATGTCATGTATATTATTTAGGGTTGCCTATAATAAGTAACCTTACACTTACACTATCACAATGATGAATTCATTTGTTAATTATTGATTTTATCAATAATTGCACAATGCACAGTGCAGTTTCACTGCTGACTTCAATAAATCAATATTAGAGAACTTTGTTCACTCTGTTTACTATCTATGTAAATATGAGTGTGAAATCAATTCTGTATCATTTAACCTCAGTTGAGTATGAACTAACCATGGAGTATCGCAATTTCATTAAGGAATGAATCTTTATTTTGTAAAAGAGTTTTCAAGGAGAAGCTCGATCTATACAGACAGCATTCGTGAAAAAAATTTGGATACCACCATCAAGATTCAAGACTGGCTATTCATGCACTGACATTTTTTTTGAGAAACTAGCAGTGTTCATGATGCTAATAAGTGGTTAACCTATGTTAGTTAGGAGTCCACACAATAGGGAAACATTGGCCCAATTCTACCATGAAAATCCAAGCACATTGCAAGTTCAAGCCAGCTGTCAAGTGCAGATCTCCCAAACATCATTATAGAGAATTATAAAAGATTTGAGACTGAGCTGAGGCTGTTTGTACATTCCTGGATGAAATGTTTACAAGTTGGATAAGTCACAGAGGGACAACTGAATGGCCAGCACATTCTCCTGACCTAACATCATGTGATTTCCTCTTATGGGGTATTGTTAAAGAAGCTGTGTTTTCCAGAAATCCTGATTCATTACAGACACTGTAACAGTACATCAGAGAAGAAATTCTGAAAATTGATAGGAACAAGCAGCTGTCAAAACATTTGCCCATGACAAGAACAGGTGCTCTTGAAGTGTATCAGTGAAGAAGGTAAACACTTTGAACATTTAATGTAATACTGTGATTATTATTGGCTTTATTGTAATTGTTCAAAAGGATTTTGTAATTATGTGATAAAACAATGCATTCATCATTGTGATAGGTGTATGGTTACTTATGGACAAATTTCTCACTGATTATATTCATTATTTTAATTCATCAACTAGAGAGTTGATCTCAAAAGCTTGGTTACAAATAAAAATATTTTCCCTATTTTTGGATTTATTATTTTATTATATTTTAAATATTTTGCACAAGACAAATAATATCAAATTTTGTCTCTTCAGTGTTTTTTTAGATGAAAGATAAATGCAAATTATAAGTATATACTATGCAGGAATCCAAATGGTTTTCTCTAATCTTGAAAAAATATAAACCTCCTTAGATCATTAATTATACTTATATTGTTGGAATGAAACAAATATATTTCCTAACTACATTTCACCCAAATTGAAATTTATAATTACATTATGATTATTAAAGAAAATCTAGAAAAAGTGCAGGAAAGCATGTATATGTCAAAAATGTTACATATAAAAATTCGTTCATCTATGGCTATATGTTAAAATTATTGATACATAAAATATCTTAATTATCAAAAAATAAATTAGGCATTTAAATTGCTAATAAATAAGTTCTTTTTTGGTAAACTCTTAAAAATGAATAAGAAACAAAGAAATTTATGCATATACAAATATTTTTGCCAATTCTTATCATAGTATTATATTTGACAATAATAAAAATCAACAATGAATACAATAATATATTGTATTTATATATAACTCAAAAAGACTAGTACTAGAGAGCCCTCAACTTTATCAATATATTTTTTTGTATATATTAATTATTCTAATTGTAGTTATTCTATAATATAATTGGTTGGCTCTATAAATATCTTTATTTTTATTCATTTAAAGATTTAAATGAATTTAAAATTTCATCAAAACACAATTCTGTGTGTTTTACCAATATAAATATTTAATAAAAATTGTGTCTAGTGTTCAGACAAAAAGTGTATCTTGATTTAACTATTAGGTTTGTGTTTTTATAGCTGCTCTCATTAACAAAAGCAAGACATAATGAAATATTTAATTATGACAACAAAGTAACATTCTGGCAGAGATATATTGACAAGGCAGAAACTTTTGGTAGACCCAGTATATGAATGGCATCAAAATATTCATTTTATTTATATGATAGAATTATTGTATTTTATTGATCAGTACATTTCTATGAACCATTGAAAAAATTTAGATATTAAAAAAATAACCAAGCTCTTTATAAAATCGAGGGAATTGAACTTAATGTACTATTATTATTTTACATTGTAGCTTTCTAAATTAAGTTCTATCTGATTAATGTGAATTTGTTGAAAATTGAAATAATTGTCTACTGTTTAAAGTAGTTAATAAAAAATTTTGGGATTTTCTACTTTTTAGTCTCACATTCTATTCATTATATAATCTACTCTTTATAAAGTGACACATTTAGATTTTTCCTAATTTTGAAAAAAATGAGTATTATGTACATTAAAATTGAATATTTAAAATATTTGACAGTTTATGTGTTATCTGTTTTTTCTTCTTCTTTTTTATTTTTTTACATAAAAATGTTCGTAATGCAAATATGTATATATTATTTCTTCCTTACTACAATCACAATGTCTCTTATATTTTCTTCATCGAAATTAAAATATAAGTGTTTTATAGCACAAAATATATATATATTGGATTTTTTTAATTTATTTATTTAGAGACAATAGTATTGTAGTATAGTATAGTAGATTTCTTTAATAAACCTATGACCTTAGTGCTTGCTTAAGTATTTGAACTTAAAACTATAATACAATTATTACATAAGTAATATGACTTACACTGAAACATCTACCTACTTAAGAAGTCATTATATAATTAATCTGATAGTACAAATTGATAGAATCAATAATTTGCATCTAGACAATTATCCAGAATATGTTTAATAGTTTGCAAAAACATATTTTTCATGTGAAAAATAAAAGTGAAATTAAAAATGAAAACAAGTAGCAAAATTTTAATAAGTAGAAGCAAAACTATCCACTTCAAGAAATTATACCTACATTTATTTAAGTAGAATATTGGACTTATTTTTTCACTTATGCTTATGATTATAATGGGTAATCGAAACTTTGAAGTTAAAATGCATGTCAAAATAGTTTGTTTAAAACTTTAGACGTATTGTTTTATAGTTTTTTTCAAACTTCATGACTATGATTTTTGATGATGTTCTGCATTGAACATATTTAGATGCAGCCAGCGAGTTCCTCTAATGACAGTAACAGTGGCACAGTAGCCAGTGAGGTTCCCTTTTCCCAGTTCTGTGGATTCATTGAAAAGTGCAGTCGGGCTCGCGGTGCTGACAACAAACGATCTATTCTTCGCCGATTTATCCAGGACTGGCGGGAAACTCATACCCGACTACATACTGCCAACACGAGCACATTGGATTCCTTCTTTCCAGCGTTGCGGTTAATCATACCCCAGGCTGATAAATCTCGCCTGCCCTATGAAATTAAGGAGCATACTCTGGCTAAGTTGTATACTGAAATTCTCTGTTTAGGGAAACAGAGCGTGGATGCCCAGCGTCTATTAAACTATAAACAGCCTAAGCATGCTCCAGGAGTGGGTGGGGATTTCGCTGAAGTTGCGCACTCAGTTCTCAAGAACAGGTGTCCAGAGCGAGGGACTCTTACTATTCAAGTGGGTTTATATATTTGTAATTCATATCTATGCTAGCTCTTTGAATAGTAAATTTGTTTTTCTTATTCTATTTACAATATTGATAGTTGATTTTGTGCTATATGAGTCATCCCAAAGCCCTCTTCCCTTCCATTGCGTATGCTATTTATAAAACGATAGTAGATTTTCAAATTGTGCTTTAATTTTTATTTTAAAACCACTCCCATATACGAAAACTGTATACTTTATTGTGACGTTTTTTCACGATACCGGATTTTCGACTTATAACAAACAATGATTAAAAAATATAATATCTAGATTTAGTCACGTAAAGGTTCCGATTATGTTAAATAAGACGATTTGTTTTGACGCTACAAATTTGATAATAATTGATGCATTATTGTGCAAAATCGACACACTTATATTATACTTTATATCACACTTTTATTTTGTAATGCTATAGTACCGTAATATTGGGGGTAATGCCACATAATACCAAGCACCCCAAACTCTACTATTAACATTGCTACAATTCTATGACTTTTGTTTCTGTATGTGATTTTATATTCTAGTATAATTAACTTATCTGTTTATCTTAGAGGAATTTGATTTTTATCAATTGAGACTCCTATAGAGTGTTTTTAGAAGTTGGATATCACCCCTCTCTTCTGTCTGTTTGTCTTCTTCGCACAGTTAAAAAAACCTATAAAGCTCCTAACCTTCAGAAACAGACCTTCTCTTCTGGAACAAGTGGACACACCCATTTTGAAATAATAATGGATGTATCTATCCCTCGCTCGCGGGAATGGCGTGTGGGGCTGTAGCACTTCTCTCGGTACGCCGAGGATGCATGTAGCCTTGTTGCTACGACGATTGCAACATGTCCCGTAAAACACCTTGCCAGTGCCGTTTATGTATACAAAGGAAGTTTATGTCATGGATAAAAATTGATGTATAAATCCTAAAGACTATAGGGTCTGGTACGATATTATCGTCTTCTAATTAAATCTCCTGCTTAGGTAAGTATGAAAGCAATCCCATAGGGCTACCAAGAAGACCCTCTTTTTATCATTTTTAAATTTGGTATTGTTCCCTGACCTTTTCTATAATAAAAAAATGTCTAGTGGGTCTCCAAACCCTCTCTCCTCTCTCAGCTTTCATCTTCATTCCTCTCGATCCTCTACTCACCTCTCCCCTTTCATCTATACTTCCCTTTAGGACGTTGACAAAAACCTGACAGAAATCGCAGATGGAAAGACCGGGAAGAAAAAGGATGTCAAGCGCCGATGCCTTCTTCATCTGTTGAAGAACACCTCAGCTCTGGAGCAGAAGTGGCTTATCCGGATGATCATGAAGGATCTCCGCTGTGGCCTATCTCAAGCCCTCACTCTCAGCACTTACCACCCAGACGCCGAAGCGCTCTTTGATGTCACCCAGGATCTGGAGAAGGTGTGTCGACAGTTGCACGATCCCAGTAAACGCATGACAGAGATCGCTATATCGCTCTTTGCTCCCTTTCGACCAATGCTGGCGGACAGAGGAGATCATAGCAGAATCAATACTCAAGTGAGAACATATATGATATATCTAAAATTACAAATAATTATTCTACAAAATATTTTTAATGCTGATAAAAGCTTCAATATCTAAATCATTTCGATGGCTTTAAAATTAAATTACCAACATTTTAAATAATATAGACCGAAAATAGAAATACCTAATACATTTATTGGCTATTTCAGCTAAGCAACCTATCTGCTAAGAAAATGTCTTCCATCATATCTTGAAATAAATCAATTGGATAGAATATTTTTTAAATTTCTAAATACTTGTCATTGATTTTATATTTACAAAAAGTGCTTTTTGGATAAATATATTTAGTCTGATTCAGTTAATTTTTCGTAACATATTTTTCATTTATGAATTCTTATTTTGAAATATAAAATTTTAGGGAATTAGTCATAAAACATAGGTAAATATCTTAAATGTATTGAAACTTTCGCATTAAAACTTCTATTTTAGACCGGTGGTGGAGAGTTCATAATGGAGATGAAGCTGGATGGGGAGCGCATGCAACTGCACAAAGACGGCGATTGTTATCGCTACTGGTCCCGTAATGGCCTCGAGTGGACCTCAACATTCGGGAACAACCCTCGCATTGGTAACTTAACACCGCATCTGCATCCTTGCCTTGGACGCCACGTACGCAATTGCATTCTGGACGGTGAGATGATGGGCTACAACCAGGAGACCCAGACAATGGGTGCCAAGGCCATGGAGTTCGACATCAAGCGCCCGGGAACGGCTCTCACACGCCGCTACGAGCCATGTTTTATCGCCTTCGATCTGGTCTTTCTGAATGATGAGGTAGTGGCGGGTCGACCGGTGACTGAGAGGAAACGTTTGTTGGATGGTTTGGTTGGTGCCGAGGAGGGGGGTAGAGCTGGGAGCCAGGTTGAGGGCCGGTTCATGCTCTCGGAGTGGCGAGTGGGCCGGAGCAGGGAGGAATGTGTTGGGTTTTTCAATGATGCGATCGATAATCGGGAAGAAGGCATTATGGTCAAGGTAATTAAAAAAAAATTGGAAATTATTCATACTCATTATTGTTTGTACAATATCAATTTTTGAAACACTTACTGATTAATTTGGCTATCAGTCGATGTATTGATATAAAAATTAGGAAAGAAGTTAAAAAGCCAAATAATTGCAAATCATAAGTCAGTTCGTTATGTTATTATTAGGATGTAATGTTATTTCTACTTAATAACGTTAAGTTAAAAAAATAGTTTGAAAAGTAGATACATATATTTTTCTTTCGGAATCGCAATTTAGATTTAGATTTTAATCAAATATTTCTTCAGAGAATATTTTTTCAAAATTCTTAAAATGACACTTTGGAAGATGTAATAGTCTTCCTTAAAGTTTTCTCAAGCGAATCCATTGACTTTACCTTGATATATGGCATCAATTGTGATATGGATATCAATTTCTTAACAATTTGAAAACGTAGCTATTTTCACAAAGGAATCATAAAGGGCTTATTATTTTGATGTTAACGAGCTATTTGCAGTTCCAGATTTAGTTATATATTATTATTTATTTAATTACTATTTTTTAGACATAAAATTCTTTAATGATAATAAACCACTGTATTACATACTGTCGAATAGTCTGTCGATGTATATATTTGTTTCATGGTTGATTAATTCTACATTGTAAGTACTTATTATACTATAGTATGCACAGTACAGATTTCTTAATACATACACAATTCTACGCTTTTTAAATTATTTATAATAACATATACAGCATTTTCTGATCTGTTTATAGCCTGATTATAGTTTATGACAAATTATAGCATTACTTTTTAATCATATTGTTTTCAGTGATAATATTTGACATCTATGTATATAAATATATGCATTTATTATTTTTGACTTTTCCATATTATTTTAAAATTAAACTTTATTGACTACTGTATGTACACTACGTGCCAAAAGTGTAAACAGATGTAACAGCGACATAAATATTACACTAATATGGCAGCCGAAATAGTTCAAAACGAAACTCACTATAAAATGTGTGAAACTCACACATATGTGCAAATGTATGTAACATATGTCGGAGTTTTTGACATACATGTATTTATATGTGCACAGTTTTCCACATTCATGTACAATATGTAACACTTTTAGACATATATGTAGTAATATGTGTACATATATGTAGGATTTATCACAGTTTTCTACTTATATCTACATACATGTCATAATATGTACATGCATCTGGCATATCTGTACATAATATAACATTTAGGTCAGAGTTTTCGAAATATGTATATGTGTACATACACAGAATGTATCACAATTGTCGACGCATGTACCTACATATTATACACACATGGACGAAAGGGTTCAAATCGAAATTCACTCTAATAATTGCGAAATTCAGTCGTTTTTTCATATATGTTATTTGTTATTTAACTTCACACTAACTGTTGAACCATTTGAGGGCGTTTCCACGTAAACCGAAGCGCGTTTCTAAGTGGCTTATGAGCAGATCATCGTCGACTGTATCGTAGACTGCACTAAGATCTAATAATAAAACACACTAAAGCAAACCACGGTCAGATGCAGATGCTAAGTCATTATGGAGTCGAAGAGTAACTGTCTCAATCGGGTGAACAGTACGGTAAGCAGTTTGAAATGGGCACATTAGTGAATTTTCATTCAAGAATTTATCGATACGCTGAGTAACCAACTTTTCAATTAGTTTGGATAAAAAGTTGAGACTGTATTGGACGATAGCTGGCAATGTTTTGTGGTAAAACCCTTTTTTTTAGCAGAGGAATGATGACAGCTTTTTTCTCCGAGACGGGTACTTCTCCTAAACGAAAAGAGAGGGTGGCGATCAACAATTACTAGAACAAGGTAGTGACATAAGTGTTTTATTAACTAAGTTGGAGCAAGGTCTATGAGACAAGATTTTGAGTTTGCTTGGAGGATGAGGTTGGAAACTTCCTCTGTGTGGACAGATTCAAAGTCGGAGAAGTGTGCCGTGATCTTGATCTTGCTAGCGAAGAATTCGGCGAAGTTATAACTGGCACATTCATCCGGTGTATCATATGCTGGGAGCTGGAGAGGGACAGATTTACTAAGGAGCGACTTAAGACACGTCCAGAGTCGAAGAGGATCACTGCGGTTATCTTTGATGAAGTGGATATAATAGTAGACTTTCTTTGATGCGAGAATCAAATTCTTCACGATATTACGTTGTATGTTAAAATTAGCACGGTCGGTTTCTTCATGGGAATTTTTTCAAGGCCACGTCGTTTGCGAATTGCCACTTTGATATGGTTATTGAAGCAAGGAACACGGGCTCTGGAAGAAAAAATGATTCGTCTGCGGGAACGAGTTTGTTTAACAATGAGGACAGCACAGTGTTGTAGTGGTGAGTTTGTTCGGATACAGAACTTACGAACTGAAGATACTCAGAGTTACATAGAATAGAGCAATGTAGTTGCGATTTCAAGCTGTTCATGTCGAGACTAAGTCAGAAAGTGGTCAATTCTTGATCACTTATTGACCCAAGAGTATATGACACGTAGAAACTTAAATGTGCAGGTGATGAGGAAATGATCGCTTATTGCAGGAAACGACGTATTTATAGAGGTAATGTTATCTATGGTCATCATCAGATCGATAGATGATTAAGGCGAGTGTGTGACCCGCAGAGTGAATGGGCCCCACCACATGCTGCTGAAGATTGAAGTGGTCCAGTAAGTGTGCAAAACGACATAGATATGTTGCGTGGGCATCATCTAGATGCGGGTTGAAATCACCTAGGATCGCATGTCGTGAAATGTCTAGCGTCGATTCAAGGAAAATATTGAATTCTGTCATGATCTCCGAAAAAGATTATTTAGGGGACGATAATCCACTGAGTGGGTCAGATGTAACATGTATAAAATGACTGAATTTTGCCATTATTAGAGTGAATTTCGTTTTGAACCCTTTCGTCCATGTGTGTACAATATGTAGATACATGCGTCGAAAACTATGATACATCCCAGATGTATGTACTCATATATTTCGAAAACTCTGACATAAATGTTATATTATTTACAGATATGTCAGAAACTGGGACATATCCTTGATGTATGTTCACATATTACTACATGTATGTACATATTATGACATGTATGTACACATATTACTACATATATGTCCAAAAGTATTATACATCTGTGGAAAACTGTACATATAAATACATGTATGTCAGAAACTCCTACATATGTTACATACATTTGCACTTATGTGTGAGTTTCACTCATTTTATAGTGAATTTCGTTTTGAACTATTTCGGCTGCCATACACTAATGCAACACAATTTCAAATATTATGGATGACTTATAAAGTGATTGCATATTAAAATAGATGCCAATAGTCAACCTACTCATAAAAAATTCACTGATAAAATGAAGTTATTGGTTTGTTAACAAACCTTGAACTATTTCGCTGTTGTCAAACATACCTTCAGTTTGGAATTCTATTGGCACGTAATAATATCGGTAAATACAGTTATGAATAATATACTCATGTATACTAAATATTTAACTATTGTTTGAATTGAATTTTAACCTCTTTATTTATTTCTTGGAAATTATTTATTTCAGTGTGCCAAATCGCCCTATACAGTGGCCACACGGAAGGGCGGCTGGTTCAAACTCAAGCCCGACTATGTTCTGGGACTGATGGATGACCTTGATCTACTTATCGTAGGTGGGTACTTCGGCACAAGACAGCACGCAGGCACGATCGCCCACTTCCTTTGTGCAGTGGCAGATTCTAGGGAAGGCGGAGGACACCCGACCACTTTCCTGTCTGTGTGCCGCGTGGGCACTGGGTACTCCAAGCAGGAGCTCTATGAGTGTAATCGGCGTCTTGGGGAGCATTGGAAGGTGTGTGCTTTCGACAGAGATTGTATCTTTCAATTATGCGGAGAGGAGTCAGTCGAAAATTATTTCTAAATATCTAATACATTGACGAAAACTTCATTGTTAAATTATATAATATGTTTGACGGCTCCAAAAATTTCAAATTTTTAAAATATGTTCTTATATTATTTATCAGACAATTGCAAAATGTTTCAGCTATAGAATGCACCAGCTTCCAGAAATTGTTCGGACGCATACATGAAACTAGGAGAAATAGAAATTAATCAATATATGTATACATTGTATTCCAATCTAAGCTAATTTAACTGAAAATATTGTACAGTTGCGATTGTGGTTAACATATATTATTTCAAAATATTAAATAAATATATGCTAATATATTTACATAATATTAGTATGAAAATATATATCAATATAGTATTTTTTCCTAGTCAAAATGTTATCGTGATAACAACAAATCTAATAATAATATTTATTTTTGACTACAATCTTACTTCTTCAAATTGTTATTCCATTTTTCAGAGAGCCAATCTATGTTTATAAAGTAAAACAAATATTTATAAGTGGAATCTATAGTTTTTAATTTTACTTGTTAGTTTGTATTTTTAAATAAAGATTGTGCTTTATTCATTTATATCTATATATAGAACAATATATTTTGATTTTCAGGAAATAATAGAAAAACTATCAAGAAGAATAAAAACTCTGTACATTGTATCTTTAAGTATATATGTATATGGTTTAGTTATTTATAATTCAAAAAGTAATTTCGATAACACAATGTTATTTATAAAAAAATAAGTCCGATGTTTTTGCCATATCTTTATTGATTTTTAAAAATGTCATATGTATATGTTACAATATTAATTATAATTCACACAGCACTAATATTCTGAACTATTTTTTTAATGGGATATAATAATATATCGAAAAAAAATTTTAAGTGTGAAACAATTAAATCTTTTCTTGTGGTTTTCTACCCTGCATTTTTCAGCCCTACCAGCGGTCAAAACCACCGAGTTTTCTCCAGTTAGCCAATGGCTTCAAGGAACAACCAGATGTCTACATCGAGCCAGCCAACTCCATGCTAATCCAAGTGAAAGCGGCTGAGATCACTCGTAGCAACAGCTACAAGGCGGGTTGCACTCTTCGCTTTCCAAGGGCCGAGTGTTTTCGAGAAGACAAACCCTGGTATGAGTGTCTTACGCTCGAGGAACTCAATGATATACGCAGCAAGAATGAGGTTAGTCATTGCGCTCATTTCACTTATTTTATAATAATATAATACATTATTTAATACTTGTAATATTATAAATTATCGCTTTTATATTTGCATTTTAAAATTACTTGCTATAATAGATAAATATTAAATGGTAATTTAAATCTAATGTTTTCAAAATCTACTTCAGCATATTTTACTCCAATAATTAATCAATATAAATTCGTTTTCTATTATATGTAAAACATTCTGTCATCCTTAATCGATTATTGAGAGACTTTAATTCTTTTAGACTAATCATGGATACAACTTATACATACGAGTATATATTATATAATTTAATAAAATAGAATAATAAGTTAAAAAGCGCTTGTTGCGGAAAAATAAGTTATTACAATATTTTGACGTGTAGTCCTATTCATGTAATAAAAATATGACAAGAAAAGTGAGACACAGCTAGGGTGTATAAGAAGGTAATCAAGTTGTGTTAAGTTAATATAACGTAATAATATAATATATACGTGAATAGAGACATTTTAATAGGTTATTATGTAGGAATATATTAGTGTAATAAAATACAGTAAAATCTATAACCGATGGAAATAAATAAAAGGCTTGCGTATAAGTATCAGGTAAAAAAACAAGGCAGTGTATATGTATATCTAGAATTACAATTCTACAATAATAAAAACGATTATACATTACCAATAAAGAGAACAAAAATTCTGTAAAATAAAAACGAGAAATATCATTAAAATTAAAAAAATATATATATAGAGGTAAAACATGTGAAAACTTGTCACCGCCTCTAAGAAAAACGCAACATCTGCAAACCATTTCTGCAAGTCATTCTCCACAACATCTACTTTCAATACAACAACTCCACCTACAAAAACATCTCTAGACTATCACCTAGTGATACTGGTCATGGACTCGCTCGACAAAAAACCATAGGGCGACCGTGGCGCAGTTGGTAGCGTGGCTGGTGTCGGATGAGGAAATACCCGGTTCGAACCCCAGCCGCGGCTACTTGCACAAAGCGCTATAGGTGACAGAGAATTAAGGGACTCTGTCTAAAAAAATGTCTACCCCGGAGGTTAAAGTGAGCCGCCGCCCGTGGTGACCTTGGGACTAGTTTATCTAGTGCAAAATGGCTCTCAAAGTCCCGGAGGGCATGTACACATGTCGTTGCTTACAACTCGTACTACTTTAAGTATAAGTATACTCCGGAAATTAAAAAAAAACAAACATATTCTCCATTTCCAGCATCCTCCTCTATCGAAGATACATACGTCGATGACTTCTGTATTTTGACAACTAACAAACTAGAAACTGAAAGAATTTTCAACCTTCTCAACCGCCAACATGATACTATTAAATTCGAAATTGAATAACCCCCCAATAACCCAATTTTAACCCAATAACCCTCCTCGATTTTAAGCTCTCCATTAATCCGTTAGGCAATGTCAAATAAGAGTTTTGCCAGAAGAAAGCAAAAGCCAACCTTTTCACTCGGCGATTCCCAATACTACCAAATTAAACATCGCTCAAAATGAACTCTGCAGAAGACGCGAACGTTGCATCTCACTAAATGTAGCAACCAAGCACAAAGAAGAATTTGAACAACATCTAACAGTCAATCAATACCCTGCCAATTTCTTACAAGAAATAAAACGAAAATCTCTCAGAATCAGAAAGTCCATCACCACAAAAAACCCCGCTCTAATCTAAGACCAATTTACTTCCAATTCCCGTTCATTAGTTTCAAAAGTCGACCAGCAACTCAAGTGCGTATTCCGAGAGGCCAAATTCAACATCCGGATATACCGTAGATCGCACACGTCAAGAAATTTCATCAAGACTAAACCTCCCACCAAGGCATGTTCCCTCAACTCCTGCTTATTAAAATCAGATCTTTGTCACTTCGGAACTGCGTATAAATTCTGTCCTGTTCAACCTGCAGCTCCATTTACATCGGAAGCACAATGCGCCAACTACACCACCGCTATAGAGAACACCTAACAAACAATAAATAGTAGCGTTTACAAACATCGTCAATCCTGCCAGGCTGAATTATCTACTTCCATTCTACACACAGATTAATCCGATCCAACTTCGCTTCAGAGAAGCCATGGCCATCGCGTCACACCGACCTGCTATCAACTCTAAACTAGAGCGTGAAGAACTTTCCAATCTTATTTATTGAGTTCGCCTTCTCTATGTCTCCCTCCACACGCACCCTATATACAGTTTTCATATAAGCTATTTTTAGACATATTCGATCTCAAGTTTTCACATATTATACCTTATTTCTGTTTCTATGTTAATTTTGTTAAATTTTAAAAATTTAAAAATTGATGATTTTTGTTTTTCCTTATTTTTCCTTATTTTTGTTCTCTTTATTAATAATCTATAATCGTTTTTATTATTGTTGAATCGTAAATTTAGATATATACCTTACCTTGTTTTTTATCTTATAAGACTTTTATTTATTTCCATCGATTATAGATTTTACTATTTTCATTATATTTTATTGTGTAAGTATATTCCTACACAATAACCTATTAAAATTTCTCGATTCATGAATACATTCTTTTATTACGTTATCTTAATTTAACACAAGTTAATCGTCTTCTTAAAATACCTGTCTCTCGCTTTTCTTGTGATATTATTTTATTACAGGAATAGGACTATACGTCAAAATATTGTAATAACTTATTTTGTCGCATCAAGAGTTTTTTACCTTCTTATTTTATGTAATCCAATGATTCCAAGGGAAGCCCAATATTGTATATATAGTCAGATAGATAGATAAATACTTTGTACGATATGTATAATACATTTACTATTTATATAGGAAAACTTGATGCATTTTATTTTTTGATTCATATCGATAAAAATGTTTAACTTAGATAATTTTTATGGAATATGTAATCTATACTACTAGTTAGTAGTTATAAAAATAATACTATTATTATAAAGACGCTTTTGTTTTAAACTAACTACTGTATATTTAGTAATTCATAAAAACGAAACGACAAAATATCAAGGTGCATTTTATTCGATAATTTAAATTAATACCGACATAGTATTCATGAAGCTTATTAATATTAATTTATATGTGCTTATTGTAGGGTAAGTTGGGTTCCCGTCACGTGACTCTCTCAGATAAAGAAATGAGTGGAAATGAAGATGGTGCCAGTCCAGTAAAAAAACGTAGAGTTGCCTCAAGGACAACTACTGCTAAGCCAACTGTAATGTCACAATTTCAAGCAGGCGTTAACGCAACTGAGGTAAACAATTTGTCTTCGAAGCAATATTGTACCGTGTGTTAGTATTATAATAAACATTTGTCAATTCAATATAAATCAAACGACTTTTACTTGATTAAACATTTAAATAGTGATTTTATTAAACATTTCTAAACCAGATAAATACGTACATACATACATATATACGTATGCATATACATATATGTATTTAACGTAAATTAATTATACAAAACATCAAATACTATACAGATTACACATTTATTTTTGTTTGATCCCATAAAGGTATTTAACGTAAATTAATTATACAAAACATCAAATACTATACAGATTACACATTTATTTTTGTTTGATCTCATAAAGGTATTTAACGTAAATTAATTATACAAAACATCAAATACTATACAGATTACATATTTATTTTTGTTTGATCCCATAAACGTAATAAATTTTTTTTAATGGAACAGGAGGTATTATTATTATTTTTTATTATGAAATATTTATCAATTGGGCATAACATTTTCAATTTACTGAATTACATTTTTAAGTGATTTTTTTAAAATTTACTTTATATAATGTCCAAATTTCTGTCACTAATAACATAAGTAATTTACTAACTGGTAACATATGTATATATAATTATGTAAACAATTAGTGTGTTATTTCTGTGGTGTAGTAACATTTATATATTATAAAATATAATTTCGGAAATTAACTGTTATTGGAAATATCAAGATGAAATGCTATGTCAATAATGTTGTGTTCATATATTGATTTCACTCTATTTATAACAACATTTGATACTCTTGAGTAGTAGGGTAGGTGTCTTTCGAACTCAGGGGGGGACCCCTCACCAATCACGATCGAGTACGGCCAGCCAATGACAAAACAGTAACAGTACAAAAGAGACGCGCAAAATAAATCGCATTTTTGTCTATTTAAACAAAACTCTGTGCCAAATTCAAATTTAAAAATGCGCGGGATTATGTGGCGCCAAATTCAAATTATTAAATACGCGGGAATATTTTATTTAAACGGGGAATTGTGTACCAGTATTAAATCGTATTTAAGGGAAAAACTTACTGGAACACCCATGTTTAATACTTTTCTATAATCAGAGGCCAACACGTTAACCATATTCACGCAACAATTATACATAGGTTACGTAATTACTACTTGTTTTAAATTTCAGTAGTATAGTTATATATAACTATATTTTGAGAAAATTAATAAATTGCTAAATAATATAGCTAAACTTCTAAATGATTCTGTATTTGAATGTTAAAAATACGCTAAACTCCTAAATGAATTCCTTAATGTATGCCAAAAGTTCCCTACCGGTATGCTAAAAATACGCTAAACTCCTAAATGATTCCTAAAAGTATGCTAAAAGTTCCCTACC
>JAYRBW010124591.1:0-16654 GCA_036023295.1 Invenusta paracnida | reverse complement strand
TCTCTTCTCTTCTCTTCTCTTCTCTTCTCTTCTCTTCTCTTCTCTTCTCTTCTCTTCTCTTCTCTTCTCTTCTCTCATCTACTTTCTTCACTCACACAGACTATTCAGCCCAAGCAGAACAGCACGCACAGACAGCGAAAGCCATACTTTTAACTGGACAACACAACCCACCGTCTGAGAAAGAGCGGATCAAACTCTTGCGAGCTGTTATTCTTACCTATCATATACTGGCTAGATCACAGGCGCTTCTTAAGAAGTAAGTCTGCTTTTTTACCGGACTTTAGAGCTCTCTTTCTAGGGACATAGCTATTGCATTAGTTTATTTATAATTATATACAATCTTTAAACTCGTCAGGTTTTACATTATACATATAATTACGCTCTGTTTAGTATTAATCCGCATTCTTTCCTTAATTAATTAAATCATACTACATTAATTTTGAGCTAACTCCTTTTTAGTAGTATACAATTTATAAACAACATTTAAAACATAATGTGTAAAATTTAGTAATGAGCAATTTTTTATGAGTTTTCAAAGTATTTGCATTTTATTTTATTTTTTGATACTTTATATCTTTTTAAGTTATATTTTTTCTCTCACGATATTCAGAGGAGCCGATTCAGAGACCAGCATACTCAAAGCGCTCAACACTTTGGGTGAACTCAGAAAGATGTCCGCCGTCCAGGAAGATTACTTAGTGCGCACAGGAGTCAAACTGCACGTTGCAGCCGCTAAGTCAGTTCACTTCAGTGTATTCCTATCACTAGTGTTCTCTTGACTTGAATGAATATATTACATTTTACAAGCTTTTAAAACATGTATTTTAGATATAGTCAATTTCTCATATTTACTTATAGTTTCAAAAGAAATATTTAACATTTTTAAATAAGGATTTTTTATGGCTGACTTTTATGAATTTGTGGACATACTCATATTGTCATTACATTAAATGTTCATTAAATCTTAATTTAATTATCTACGCTTAAAATGGTTCTCATTTCAATTATCACGTCGCACCATAGATGAAAAAATTACATCTATTTTAAGTCAAAAGCTTGTATTGATATATTATTCTATAAATTTTAAATCTTATTGTTTATAGGTATTAAACTAGCAATACTCGTACAAATTGACGAAATATTACAGGTACCTATTTTTATTTTTATAATAAATAAAACATTTAAATTATTTAGGTAAGATTGTTACATTTTATTCTTAATAAACAAACACATTGGTGTATGTTTTGTATGTATAGATTGATAAATGTGTTTGATAAATGTACAAGCTGCGTAAATATATCTAGAGTGATTTATAATTTTTTGTAGCAAGTAAATTGGCAATAAAAATGGCTATGCGTTAAAAAAATTTTATTTTGTAATTTATGTTTATTTTGTTATATACCCAATAAAGTATTTTAACGCATAACCATTTATTAATTTACAATTGTGGGTATAGCCAAACATCGAAATTTAAGTAACGTGTTTTTAAATAAACATTTACTCGGATGACCTTATAATAAATGAGACGTATTTATTCCAAACGTGCTAGTAATTTATTCAAATGTTTTTATTCCAAAACGTATAGTATTAAATCTTGTTTGTTTAAGCCGCAATACACCTTTTTCGATATGAGTTGTTCGATAAAGTTTAATACTATTCAACCGCCTTTTTTGCCGCGCTGCATTCATTTGGCCAAATACATATAAGGCGATAGAGAAGTATTTTTACAATGGTATATCTACATTCACTCTATAAATATAATGGTGTTCTCTAATTTCAACATGATTAAATTCTGTATGCCCCTACGTAAATTATTTTCTCTATAGATTACTGTGAATATTAGTTATGAATTAAGAACTCTAATCCAAGATTTCATTTAGAATACCATCTTTGGTGAAACCTTATAAACATTATTTTACAAATATGTGTAAAGCTTGTCGAATTTATGATGGGAGAGACTTTTAATAAGTTCTTGAAACGTTGAAATGTAATATACATTGTAAATATCAAGTATATTTTTTGTAAAAAATGCATTTTGTTAATACGAATTACTAGTTTGATAACCCTATATTTAATTTTGAATTTTCTTTCTTCAAAGTAGCCATATAATTTTTTGAATTTCTAGGAAAGGTTTATAGAATTTCATATACACGTAGAAATAGACCTACCGACATTTGATAATTTATGCATTTTTCCCACAGCAGCAAGGTTAGTCTCACTTGTGTTATGTCTGTTGATAAAATACTACTTATTTTCTGGTTAAATTAACGGTATTGTTTTTGAATACTTCATTTAATTTCAAGTATCTATAATTATTCTTGTTACATCTATAATATCCCTATAAAGCTCAAGATAAGCATCATTCGATTATACCTACAATAAAAATAAGTTATATAGCTGTTATTAAATTGAAAATAATTGATTGTTTTATGAATTCACATGCTTGTTCCAGTCCAAATACTGGCTTTTCATTGGATGACAGGTTTTACTCCGTCAACGAATATACCTGCTTGTATTTCTATTCGCTGTATAAAATAGATAACATATTTACAACGTTGGGATTGTATAATAATATGTCTAACAAAATATTTGACTTAAAATTATAATTTAAATTATTTCCACTAGTAAATGTGTTTTCTCTACACGTAGTCTTGTAAAATGTATCAAAATTTAATGATTTTTGTAACAGACTTACAATTATTAGATTTAAAACAATACGCAGAGATATGTTACCTAAAACTTTTGCCAAAACTATTTATCCAATCAGAAGGCAATATTTATGTGGGGACTAATCACGTGATTCTAAAAAAGTAAATACCTAACTACAATCAAAGCTAGTTTTAATTGTTACCATTAACTTATCGTTTCTAAAAATGCCTAGAGTTCCATTTTTTATTGACAAAAATTTGCCCTGCGTTGTATGCAAAATCAATAGAATCTCTGTCTATTACCGCATCTCTTTACACTGTGTACGCACGCACTCTCATCAATATCGACCTATCTATTGCGTTAACCAATTAGAATCTCCTCCCGCTTGAGCAAGCCAGCTGTGGCGATGAGTCACTGTGAAGATGCCCTGGATTTGGGACGTCCTTTCTTTGGAGAGAGCAGTGTCGAGCTTATTCCAATCTATCAACTTATGGGCCAGGTAGGACACCTTCCAACCGTAGATAGATCATAGAAATCATAGTTTCCTTGTTATAGAAAACTAACTATAATAGACCTCTTATTCCGATCTCTATGAGTTACATATTGCATTGAAATATATTCAGTTATAGATTCATAGTATAGCAAAAGACTAGGTAACTCTAGGAAATTATTAACCCCAAAAGCTGGAAACCTTAAGTTCATTCGATAAATTCGATACATTTTCACTATGAACGAACTATAAGTATATACTACACAATGACTGTTTGTTTCACTCTACATATAATGTCTCCAGATTGAACAGAGCAAAGGAGAACACGCAAACCATCAGAATGCCATAGATCACTATCAGCAGGCGCATACCATAGCAACCAAGAAGTGAGTATAGCATGAATCATTTACTGTCTGTTTTAAAATTAATAAATATTTGTTAACCCTCTAACGACCGCAAAGTTAACTACGGTGTTAACTGTATTAAGATCTAAAATACGTTCAGATAGAAGAACACTAAAAGGATCAAATGTGATGAAAGTAGCGAAGCAAAATAAAATAATATAGTTGATAATTTGAATATTTGATAAATGATTATGATTAAAATCCGTGTTGTCCTTCATTTTTTCTTTTCAATATTTTTCTTATTTCTATTATTTTATTCTTAATTAAAAAAAAAAAATCTAGTTGTTAAAATTAAAATTCTGTATCTTTTTTTGGATACATTTTTTAAAGTGAATCATATTTAACCAGTCTGTTATATAATTTTTGTATGTATAAATAATACACGAGAAAATTTCAATAAAATGCGTAATTAGAATTGAAGTACCATATAGTAACTGTTTAAGGTTTGACGTAGGACCACACTAAACGCATGCGGCGCGTCTGTAAAGTTGATTAGTATTACACTTTATTAGGTTTTGACGTACCTTGTGGTAGGTCTTTAGCCGTTTGTAATTTAAATATAGTAAATACATCGTTTCTTTTTCTGCTCTCTTCTTAAATCTATTATGTTAGGCATTTTTTAACTCCCTGTCCGGCCTATATTTCCTCTAATTCTACTAGCAACAACGAAGAAAGTGTCACAGTTGCGGAAACTGCTCGAGCTTTGGCTATCGCTTACTCCAAGACTGGCGATTTGGTGGCTGAAGGTGAATAGTAGAATATATTAAGTTTCTCCCCGGGAGCACTATATTTTGATTTGTGTTTAATATTATGACTCGTTGTTTTTCTAAAGCTTACTTCATTCATATGGAATTTTTTTTTAAATGTGTTATAATTTATGATGAATTGATTAACATTTTAAGGTTTGTGGTTATACTGAATAAGTAAGTGGAACATTTTAAATTGTACAACTTTAAATCTTTAATTTTCGCTTTAAATTCAATTAACATAAATATTATAGTTTATTGTAACTAAATGTTAGATACAGAAAATAATAATTATCAACCTATTTAAAGTTTAAATGTATAATTCCTTAGAGTTGTAATATTTCCAATAGGTTACCTTTTGGTCATGATTAAATAACCGAAAAAGTCATTATCGGGGTAACACAGTATATTAAGTCTACATGTTTCGAACGTATAGTTCATTCTCAAGCAACATGTGAGTAAGAATTGCAGGAAAACGGAGATTACATGGTACATAATTAGATATACAGACATGATGATATACCCGAAATGAGGACTAAAACGAGAGAGAAGGTAACATACACAGATTAAGCTAAACAGAGAGAGATCAAAGGATTACAAGATATATTAATAGATAATTATTGTGCAACAATCAATAATTTATGAAGGCGAAACTGAAAATAAAAATAAAAACTTATGTGTTCAATTTAGGGTTGTGCTTGGCAATGTGATGAGATTCCAAAATAACTAGATCTCTAGAATTACGGTGTGCGTTGAGAATAAGTAAACCATTATCAAAGGCCAGTGTTAATTGATAAATGTGAATTTATTTGCTAAGCACAAATCTAAATGTATGACAAATTTCATTAATAATGTTTTATTTTATTTTCCATCTTCAGTTTATGGTTTAAGTTTCTTAATTTAGATATTTTTCTACTATCAATCGTTTTTCTACTTGGCACTCCCCTTCAGATTTTGATTTTACATCTCTAAGCCGTAAATATAATAGTCAAAAATAGTTGCTTCTAATATACATATATTACTCGATATTGTCTTCATAACAAATCGATCCCCCCTCCCTCTCATCCTCAACCAACCGACTATCAGCCTCGAGCGAGTCTTATCTAAACGAGAGTTTGGCCATCTTCCTGTCAGTTCATGGACCCAATCACCTCTCCGTATGTCAAGTACAGAAGGAGTTGGCGCGTCTGCTCATCCGAACCAATAGACAGGAGGTGAAAACTCTTTGACTTCTGATTAGTCGATGTTATCAGCCAATGATAGAATTACAATTATTGACTAGTTTATTTATTTATCTGCAAATAACTATTAAAATCAGAATTGATGCAGCTTTTGTATATATTTGAGAATTAATATTGTGTACTATTTGATATATAAATATAATATCATAAATTGCATCAGTGTTCATGTTGCCTGGCATCGCTCTGATTTATAAATATTTATGATTGCAGGACATTTTTTTTATTAGAACTTTTGTTATCTAATGATCAATTATTTAAGAATGTAGCTTTGAACGAGTTTTTGGTTAAAATCATTTTAATGAAATATGTCACTGTTTCTTAAAATGTTTAACTATTTTGACGAAATTATGTCACACGATTAATACTTATTATTGCTGCTTGGCATAGATGTAACGGTAAACAGTTAATATTTAAATATTTTAGAATTGAAAAATAAAGCAGAACAAAAATTTACTTATCAATCAATAAATATTAGCTGATACTTTAACCTCTAATTAAAATATTATGCGTTATTACAAAAATAATAATATTTAGCAAAGGTATTGCGCAAGTGAACGATATACTCAGAAACTTCATGATATCAAAATATGTTTTAAGCGTTCTACTTTTAGTTCCCTAAGTTCTTTCTTCTAATGCTGATATACAGGAAGGGATCAAGGTCTTACGAACTAGTTCATCAGGAATGATCGAGGTCTACGGGGAATTCTCGGATGAAGTTCTCGAGTGTCACAAAATGATTGGGTCCACACTACTTGCCCAGTGTAACATGGAGGCTGCTCTCAAGGCCTTCAATAAGGTGGGGACTGCTTGAATTTACAGTTAATGTGCTTTCGGTGACCTTTTAGAGAGTTCGATTTATTTTAAACAAATTTGAATTTAAATAGACGTCTTAATCCCCAAAAGGTTTAAACATATTTGTCATATACAGATTATTTTACATACATTAAATATTTTGATATATATTCATTTGTACTACTTTATGTTGTTATAAGTAGTATCAATTCAAGGTTACATAAATATGCTATGTTATTAAATAAAGAATCATATTTCTTGCACGTTAGACTCTTCATCAATTTAAAATTAACAATTATATAGAAGTGATTTTATAAATTATTTTATGATTTTCTAAAATCTTTGTAATCTTTATGAAACATCTTGGTTTAATTATTATTAATCATTTTATACATAGATATTTATATTTAAGTGAGTCTTTAAAAAATAAAAGTAAATTTGGGAATTTGATAAAAAGTTGTTTTTCTATTCACATGTGATTGATTCACTACTTTTTATTTTCACAAAACAGTGTCTTCAAATCGAAGAATTGCGATATGGAACTGGATCAAAAAAGCTGCGACCGACCCAGAAGATTATTGACACTATTTTAGCGTGAGTGTACAAACGTTGTATATAAGGTCAAGAATTCCTAGCTAATAGTTGTAATATATCTATAGAGTGAACTTTTTCATAAACCTAAATCTGTTTGTTAGCAATATATGTCACATATGTAGTTCGTTCGACATAGAACAAGAAATATAAATTTATATCTTATACTATTGATTATATATTTCTAAATATTAGTTATAAATATTGGGATTTTTATCTTATTGCCAATACATGTTAAATAACTTTGTTGCTAATAGAGATATATGCCAACATGGCCACAACTAGTCCAATAGCCCGTGATGGGTTCTTATAGACTATTCCAGACTGTCATTGGTTGCTTAGCTACCGGTATTTGAGATATATTCCTCTTCTATGGAAAATCTGTGTTAACTTCTATGTCTTTTTTTAGAAAATTATGGTTTGGACATACCTTATATATTATTTGTTATATTCCCGTGTGACGCTGAATGATGTATGTTTTGTCTGAATTTGGGACCTGTTTAAAACTTCTCTGTTTCCTGGTTAATATTTGTATTAGTCGACGGATCCAAGTCGGTTGGTTTGCCAGTGGTCTGGCAATGGGGCCAATGCGGTTTACCATTTAATATCTTTCAAATTTAATTATGCAACGATCAGTTCTTTCTATTTAACGGTAGTCTACTTGAAGTATAATCAACAAATATTTATAAAAAGGTATTATCAGCTAATGTACTTAGTACAGTAAACCTTGTCAAAATAATTGTATTAATGATATACAGTTTTTGTAAACAATATATATGAATATATAAATATTTTTAAACAATAATTAATCGATATGCCTTGTACACTTAAAAAATACTTATATTGTGATTAATCATTTGGAAAATTAAACATGTACACGATAAAGCAGTTTTAGGGAATAATACGTTTTTTTTATCTTTAGATTTTCAGCTTAATAAATTTTGTTTAATGAATTTTTCACAGATTCTATTTCGGAAATGTATTAAGAACTATTTTATAAATTGAAACTAAATTAATAAATAATATTAATTAATAATAATTAATAACTTAAATAAATTTAATTAAGTTAATAAATTAAATTTTATAAATAACTATTTCAATACTTCATCTTATTGTACGTAATTTTATGAAAATATTTTCCTTCATTTATTAGACTAATTTCACTCCAGTTATTCTACTTTTATTCTTAAATCTGTCTGTCTATGCTTCACTATTTCAGGGACCCCGCAATGGCATCGAAACAATCCGTCCTCAAATCTCGGCCCAGATTTGCTACAGTTGTCAGCAATAACCGAACTGATCGAATCGGAATGAACAGTTGAAAGGAAAAAATGTTGTTTCCATTGGTATCTTAACTGTTTGTGTATCCGCGCTCGACATTACCAGCTGCCGTTCAACGACCAGAATGTATACAAGCCTGGCTGGGTTAGAGCATAGCGCAATCAGTTGATGCACAAAATATGATAAGTTTATTTACAGTCAGTAGCAAGTTCACAGCATCGAAAATAGTGTCATCACCAAATTGCCTTGTATTCAAGTAATATTTAATACAATTTAGTTGTTGAATTCTGCTTAAGCAGGCATAGACATGGATCAATAATAGCAACTCGAAAAGAAATTTGTCATATCTTCAATTTTCCTTTCCTTGTTGCCAGTGCAAATACCTTTATAGTACATTGTTGTCCACACTTTAAGCGAGCATCTGTAGAATAGGTGGACATATACCGCGTACATAACATAACTGCAGGAGTATGGATTGGTTTGAAATTGAAAAAGCGTATACTTTACAGTGCTAATTTACTTTTTATAGACGAGATACATCACAACTTTTTAAAGAGAAAATTCAACATAGTGTAATCAAATTTACTTTAGTTATATATTTATAACTATTAAATTGTCTGAAGATTCTACTAGAGAAAGCTTTTTTCTGGTAGCTTCCCAAATAACGAAATTTCGTTAACTTTGGTAAACATTTTCTGTCTATAAAATGTCATGATATGCTTTTTGCCCTATATGTAAAAATTGAGGTTAGTAGATGCTCGCTTTAAACACATTTTCCTGGGGTTCCATTTCAATGGTGATAAGTATACTTAAAAATACGTGATTTTTATTACTTATTTTAACCTGCTTAATAAGAGATAATTAAATATACTACACATTTAATTTATAACGATTTATAATGCCTATTTGAGTATATTAAATTAATGTATTGTAGTATTAAATTATTTTTGTTATACTTTGTAAATATAAAAAATTGATAAATTACTACTATTTATATACTTTACTGGCAATTTTATGATTAGTTCTTTAATATATATTTAACTTTTAAACTGTTTTTATTCTTTTAAAATGCGTTTTGGTATTTTCGGATTATACATATAAATATATTATTATGGAACAGAAATATAAACCAATAAACTTATACATAACTTTATATTACATTTAGTTTCTTAATTTGTTGATTCAGTTTTATATTATTGATGCGGTATATAATGGAGTATATAAAAACTATGTTATGATTATGGTTATTTAAAATATTTTACTATTTAAAAATCTTCACAAGCTTTGTTATTTTTTATGTATATATTCAAATTTCTTTATAAACGCGGATCATGTTATACATACATATATGTACGTATGTATATTGTTTTATTGTCGAAGTTTAACATTTAGTTTTATCTTTAGATTAAAAAATCCAATGCAATCACATTTTATGTTTAATAATTTGTCAAATCGTATGCTGCACTATATGGTATAATTATTATAATATTTTTTTGGTAACTTCTCTGTTTTCAGTGTCTATCCTAATACAATCTTCCTTAAATATCATATTATTCTATCTGTAAATAAAGACCCTTACACTTCGATAATTTTGAACTATTTTGGTCTTTGTCAGTGCTTATGGGACTATGTATTGCGAATATGAATTTAACCAAACAGAGAAGCAGTTCAAAATGTTTCGTTCGTGTAAAGTGTATCATTTATATTCTTAAAGAAGCCGAAAACTTACTCTCAGGAACACTTATAGGACTTATGGTAACTCTACATATTTTTATCCCAGTTTGGTAACAAATTTAACTGTTCATATTATTTTGAACATTTTTGAAATAAGTAATGTCATGTCCAAATATTATCGTATTCTTCCGTAATTGTTTAAGGCATGATAATATATTTTAATTATTTTATAACTTGGTTAACAAAATAAAACATTAACAATAGTTTTATATCAAAACGTAGTATACCCATATATTTTCTTAATATATTTATTTACCTATGACATCAAAGTATATGTCATACCAAAATTACCGAGTATTTATATTTATTAATTTCACTACAGCTATAAAGTCACACAAATAATTTTCAATAATTTAGTTTTTGTTAATTTAAATACATAATTACAAATTTTGATACGGTATATTAATTATATAGAAAGATACGTCTAAAACTATGACTATATTTATCATGACAAATAATATCTAAAATATGTCTTTAACATGAAAATAAATTCATCTATGTAATAAATATATATTTGCATGTGTCCATTGATATTGAAAGCCAGAACAATATGAAACACATCTTTTCAATTATACTTTGAACATTCAGTCAAAAAATAACTCATTTAAAGCCGTTTCATATCCCAAAATAAGATATAACACAAACATTACTTAGACAGGGAATTGCTTGCGAGAAATATTATGAGCGAGTTCTTTTACAATTAAATACAGATATATTCTATACACAGAGCAGTTGGATAAATATTATTGATTGAGCGATATCTATCTATTTATTTATAAAATATTTCCGAATAGTTCATGTTATTCATATAAAAAGTGATTGATTGTACACATTTTGATTGTGGGATTATGCTGATAAACCAAATTACATATGACAGTATTTAAGTCAAATATATGGTATGATTTATCTTCTTTCGTACTACGTACAATATAACGTGAAGGGGGCTTTAGTAAAAGATTATTCTATTTCTGGTAAAAATGCTCAACGTCTTACCACGGACAACGAAATATATATACTTTATCTTTTATATTATTATTAACTATATAGTATGTTTAAACAAATCACGTTACCCTCGCGTCTTACCTACTCTAAATAGGTGACATTAACGAGCTTATCTTAAACTATTTACTTTTATATTAAATATATGCCTTGATATTATGCATGGAACAGTTTGCACTAATGACCTTAATTACATATTTTGTAAGTTAGTTTTATTCGTAAATTTTATTTAAATTCATCAATATTCAAGTAAATATCATGGATTCAATTTTATCCGAGGATAATAAAAATTCAATAGGTACGTTGATATGATACGTTATTATTGGAAAGGCATAAATATTTTATGGATAGAAGAATTGACATGCTACATTGTTTAAAGATTTAAACGCAAAATTAAAATATTAAATTTCATTCTATACGCGTATACATATATATTCTTTCAAACTCATCTATCTACAAAAATCTCACCTGTTTCTTTAAGATTTCACCGTATAATATTTGAAGGACGTTATCAAAATTGATGGAAGATATCTGTAAACATTGAAAACATTTTGTGCAGTTCTTATAAAACATTTAATTTTAAATGTGCTTATTTTTATATTGTTAAAACATTTTTTTTATGGATCAGCCTATATATATCGTAAAACGAGTATAACTATGTAATTAAATATATACTAATATAAACTCGTTAACTTAATGTATGTACCTCATAAGCCCCAGGAGTACAGGGTTAGATAGATGAGTGGATGTTTCTAATTGGTTTACTATGTTGCAGGATTTGTCTAGGATTGTAGTGAAGTTCTTTAAGTACCTTTTATAACGTTTAAGGACCTCAAAACAAAGGAAATCCTTTTTGTTATTTATATAAAATCTGATATTATAGAATATAGATATATATCATATACTATATGTAGTAAGAATATAGTAAAAGTTCTGTGTTATAAAATATAATAAGTGTTATGTTACAACAAGGGTACAATTAAATATCTATTCATATATAAGTCTCTTTGATTTAATTGTAGACTATTTTTTCAAGGTCAAAGAAATATATATCTATTTCCTAAATCAAAGGACTTATTAAAACAGGAAGAAATGCCCCCGTTGTTTTTAGTTGAATTGGCAAACAGCCTTGCATTTTAAAAGTATTGGTCATTTAACCATTTTTTTAAATTATTGTCCAGAGATAGTTACTAGAGAAGAAAATGCTGTCAAAATAAAGCATAACACAGTATAAAATTTATTTCTATAAATACAAATTCTACACATTTATATTTCAGTGTTAGTGCGGCCTGCGTTATTTAAAGTTCTGCGTTGATTTGACTTTTTCCTGTGTTATGCGTTTTTTAGGAAATTGATATTTTCCTGCGTTATTTCTAGACTATAAAATTTCATTATCCTGCAGGTAAGACATTTTAAACTGTCAGTTTTGTAACTGTAATGTTAGCACAGTAAATAGCTGGTTAATTATTAGTAATTCGTTTTCTTATATCTAGACTGTCATTTAACGTAATATTATCTGTTATGATTCATTTGTTTGACTAAGTTGTAAATTATTTGAATTGTACGAGGCTAATATTATTAAAAATTCTAGTTTTTATAATGTTAAATTTAGAAAAGTTATCAGATTTTCACATTGAAAGCGTTAAGCTGTATGTAAGAAATGAAGAGAAAGATTGTTTCCTCTAGAATCGCCAATCTACCCAAAGTCTCGAAAATGAAATGAATGGGTGATCACTTACTTGTGTGAACATACATGTTTTATTTCCACTTACCTATATACATACTTTTTCTTAATGAATAGTAATTAAATGTCATTGTAATGACATGTTAACAAAATTAACCAATAATTACAGGGTTGACATTCGTCCAGATTTTTTCAGGGAGTCCGGATTTTAGATTAAAATTATTATTTTTAATAATATATAATCAGGAACACTTATAAGACATGTTTTAGTTATCAACATGTTTGAAATATAAGGTTAATTTAAGGTATCCTGATCTATTCATGTCCCTTATATCACATGGTTTTCCACTCCAATTGAATCCATGACAATTTGTACCGATCTTTGCCCAATAGATATTATTTGATTTTACTGTAGGTTGTAACTCTGGTGAAGTTGTGAGAAAGAGGTTACGTAGTGTCTTTGGTAACCCTAGAGCTTCATCTGGATTAACTAGGTGTTCAAAGAGTTTTAACTGTGTTTGCAATTCTATCCATCTGATATTAGCACGAAGGTGGTCTCTCGGATCCACCTGAGTATCGTCGATAACAGCTGGATATCCAAGCACCTGTCCATTTGCTATAAGTCCCCTGTAACTAGTAAACTATCGCTCTTGAAAAGTAATGTAGCATCCGACTCTGACGATAAATTGAGAAAGTTAAATGTTCGCTCATCGGTTTTGAACGTATAGTGGGATCCAATCATCAGATGAGGCATTGGTGGAAGATGAGTTGGTTCGATTGTAAATACTGCAGACATTCTTGGTGGGCGTGAGAGAGATAGAGACGTATAATTATCAGCAGATTGGATAAAATTCTGATGTAATAATCCCATCTTACCCTTTTTATACTGTTTATCTTACTAATATAATCTTTAATTATATATATACACATATATGTAGATTTCGAACAGAGCACATAAAACATAAGTTTATAAAAACATATATGCTCAGAGTTTAAAGACTCTCACAGATTTTCACATATATCCTCTATTCTTAAAAAATACCGCCAGATTTTTGAGTGTCTCAACTATTTTCAAGTTTTATAAAAAAATACGACTAGAGTTTACAGTCTCACAGATTTTTACATATAACCTTTATTTATAAAAAAGACTTCTTAAGTTTAGACTCTCTAACAGATTTTATCACATATCTTTTATATATTTATAAAAAAATACTTCCAGAGTTTAGACTCTCACAGATTTTTACAGATATTCTTTATATATTTATAAAAATACTTCCAGAGTTTTGAATATCTCACTACTACTGTGAAAAAAAGAAGACATTGTCAAAAATAAAGATTACAAAAAATTAAAACCAGAGTAAAATTTACAAAGAAAAATAAACAGTTTATTATTAAAATGAATAAAAAATACACAAAAAATATTTTACTATACAAAATACATTACATACTAAAGACTAAGGTCCTCTGATAAAATTTATGGACTTTTTAAAGACTAGACCAACCCCACGAGAGTTTACCTTTGTACGACCATATCTATTCGTAAAACTGAGAAAATTGAAACATTATACTAACTAAAATAATGTGTTGTTTATTTAACTGTATCAGATGTTAACTTTTACGGTGTTTAATCGAAGAAATAGTCTACCATATACCAAATAAATGTCAGATAGTCAGGCAAGCTTTTAGTAATGCCATAACGATTAACATCACCATAACGATTAAATCTTAATTTTAGGTTCTAATAACAAAATAATCGTGTTTTATAATATATCTCCCAATTGAACATATATCTATACCATAATAGTTCCACAAATATTGGAAAAATGTAATACATCTAATAGCTAAGCGAAAACAATATCTTTTGGAATTTATTTGATGCAGTGTTTTAGTATAATGTAAGTGAAAGAAGAAATGTAAGTCATCAATAAATTAATATTCTGTCGTATTTTATTTCCTTGCTAATCTGTAGTTAGGTACCTATTTCACGTGTGTTGTGAAAAATAAATATAAAATAATATTTAAAAAATTCTAAAATTCTTGGAATCAAATTATTATAGTCTTTTCATATATAATTATATATATACATAACAAATATTTCTAGTGGTTTTATAATATATTTCTAAGGGATCTTTACTGGTTCTAAACTGGAATAAAAATGTTACAAGGGAAAATTTGTGGCATTTCAAATATAACTTAGTGTCACTATTCGGCGTATTTCATGTATATTTGAATAAAATAACAAAATAATAATTTGAGAAAAAATAAAGACACAGCATAAATTCAAAGAGGTGTTTGAATATTTATTGTATGCATGAATGTACATATTATATAAAACAAAAATAATGAAGTTAGAACAATACAATAGAACATAAATTTTGTTCTAGACTAAAATGCATCTGGCAACGACTTTGTGATATATGTAGATTTGTATTTCCAATGATATAGTGTCAATATAAAAAGGGAACAAAGGGAGGAGGGGGCAAGGCTGTTACGTAGTTATGCATAATATGTACTATACTACTTAGAAGAAGAGAGGTAATATTTACAAGAAACGAGTTACTTTTGCAAGAAATATGTAAGTATGTAAACATTCTAATAACTTTTATACCTGATGACATGAATCCAAATTATTAGAAAAATAAACACAAAACAGACAAGACACCCAGTGGATAACAAATGATAAGTATGTTTAGATCCTATTGTAAGCTTTCTTTGCTTATTGAAAATGTTGCACAAGTCTATAACTCTAAGCTAACAGGATACGAGGTGTAATATGTATATTGAGCCTATGTACACTAATGAAAATTACATATTATTCATCTATCCAAGGGATTCAGGACTTGAATATTTCGACTGTGTGTTCGAAACTTGCACTTTAATAGTTTATAACGTTTTGCTCACTGATGTTGAAATATTGATTGAAGCATGCATGTCTCTTGCGTGCAATGGTACAAATCGCAGCTATAAATCATGTTTTTTAATTTAATAATAAATAATTTTTTTAAATATAATTAGTAAAATTCCATTTTGAAGAAAAATTAAATACTTCCCTCCTTATATCTGTGAGTATTGCATTGTTAGTTATGTGCACTGTAATTTGTTCATGTTTACGTATAATCATATAAATCATCACATGTTGTTAATTGCATTCTGCTTTGTCAAATATTCTGCAATTCTTCAGAATTATGCATTCTGTTGGAATCAGCTGATCGACTGAATAATCAATAATAATCAATGAGCCATGAACCACATGACATAGAAACAAGTTCTACGTGTACTTTTCCAAAAGCCAAATATGTACATAAATAGATGATTTAAACGTTCGTTACAATACCGACACAATACACCATGTTCGAAGTAAGCCTTGGAGACATTATGTAAGTACGTACATATTATGTATAATTCTAAAATTGTCAAGATTTCTGGGTTCAATTTGAACAAAGCTTATAGGAAATGTACCAAGCATTTTCAAGTACTCACTATACACATAAACAACAATTACTTCGACAAGAAAACTATATAAATAGAGTCTGGAACGCTCACATATTGTACTAATGTATGCAACACAATACGTAGACACAGTTTTACGAAAGTTTCCAAAACCAAACCCTCCATTATATTCAATGCGTAACCTTATACACTTATAATATTGGTTGTATAGCGAATAACAAAATAGGTTATAACTATTAACCGTATTATTTTTATTATAATACCCAAACGCTGTCTCACAAAGTAATTAATACCGTTATTGTATAAAAATAGTCTATTCTATTTAAAAGTATAAAAATAAACATATTGAAAACATATTTTATAACGTAACATCAACTACATTTTTCAAAATAACAATTTAAGTATCAAATGAGAAGCGAGTTTTGAAATTAAAATTCGACATATATCGTTTTTATGAAATATTTCCCTACATAAATCAATATTAAACTGCAACTGTTTTCACAAATGAAATAATACTTATGAAAATAAAAAAATTACTTAAATATAATGCTTTTATAAATCATATTATTGTAACATCATAACTCAAATGATAC
>JAYRBW010124580.1:0-16654 GCA_036023295.1 Invenusta paracnida | reverse complement strand
ATATTAATCGTAAACCTATCTAATATTTAGTAGGATTCCTATTGTCTGTATTTTGTTTGTTTGGATATTACAAAAAAATTCATATAATTGTTGATTTTAATTTGAGTTGCGTGTAATATCTAAAGCTAAGCTAGGTCTTAAATACTAATAACATACAATAACTATTATTACTATTTCTTTATATAGTACCTACTAATACATGGCTAAATTATTAGAGACAAAACTATAAATAATCTATCGGAATAACCCTCCCAAACGAGTTCACCGGCTAGATTATAGTACTACCGGGACTAGAAGCGCTTATACCTTTAAATATAATTAGTCAGGAAAACAATTAAGTGGCCACTAAACTTACAAAAGTATATTTTTGATAATTAAGTACAGCAACACAGTATGCTTTCAAACATTGAGCTTATACATCATAGGTTAAAAGTAGTATAGGTAAAACAAAGGTATAAGGTACAAATACAGATGCGTTAAAAAGCTAAATAAAGTAATACAATACTATAAAAATACAAAATAAGCAAGATAGTTACAACAAAAACGAAAATTATTAAATTATTATTATATTAATTGTATTGAAAAATATAAATATATAAGAGGTACAAAATGTTACATCGTTTATATTGGCTTTATACAAACGGGGATACCAGAGGCTGATATTAATTAGATCTATGCTGGTCACCTTAGCAATAAAAATATAGTTTTAAATACGAGTAAAGTGATAATAGAAGCTGGGCATATATATAATACGAAACTCTACATTCGCCCCTGCCATATTTTTCGCCTCGGTAGTTTTGTGAACTTGGCTACGGGCCTGATTATAGGTACAAACTAAGTAAAGCAATGTTTCGTTCGTTAACTGACTGGCAGTCACACATAATATTGAATTCTGCTCATTCATTAAATGATTTCTGCACAGCCTTATCTAATTCTCTTATTACAATATTTTATATTGATCACTGCACAGAAACTTTTCGGACATCCTGTATAAGAACTATATTATATTGCGGGCATAAATATACTATAATCTAAAGTGCCCTCGTATAAGTTATTTGTACCGTTACGTAGGTATGGGTATGATTGTTATTTCCCATAAATTATGGGATAATACCTAATATTAAAGTTTAGATGACAGGGATATCATAAATTTTTTACTTAGTTAAGTTTCAGAATCAAATAACAAAATTGAATACTGTCTTAACATTTAAGCATAAAAGAAAATTGTCAGATATCAAGAAGATTGCGAAACGTGAGTAAAAATTCAATCCAGAATAATGCTTAAGAAAATGCTACTGATATTATTTAAATTCAAGACAATGAAGAAATTGAATGCTTATCGAAATCAAAAACATAGATGCAAATTTTTAAAACACACAATCAAACGTGTTATGTAAATCAATGGAAACAATATTTAAGCAGTAAATACGTCACAAAATATTGTAGATGTGCTTGTAGGAATATATCATACAAGACATTCATTGTGGCATTCTGATAAAGATTGCTACAATTTTTTTAAATTGTTAATGATAAATTTTTTTGTAAATTTTTGGTTTATTTACTAATTTGTATTTAAGAAAGTCTATAATTTTATTTGTCACTTGGTGAAATATATTTATTAAATATAAAGATTTTGTTGTTCGAAACAATCTTATTATACCAAACAATTAACAATACCAACATGCAATTATTATTAAGGAAATACTCGATCGTACGATAATTTTTCATTTTACATATATACCTACCTACTTGTATCTTATGATAAACGAAGAAAACCAATACTAAATAAGAATATAAAATTTAGAAATTTTCCACACATTATTTCTGAAATTTTAGAACACGAGTCTTTTCTTTTGTAAATTTATTATAAATTAGTTTATTCCAAATTATGAATATATGTTTACTAAAATCTTTCTAAAGAAAAACAACAGCGTAGCAAAAATTAAATTCACGAACCGAGCTCCTCAAAAGAAAAACGTTGAAATTATATTGATGATATGGAGTACATATGGAGCCATTAAAAATTTGATATAAAGAGCGCCAAGAATAAAAAAACAAAAAGTTAAAATTATAATGATGATACATACCTAAAAGTACAGCCATAGAAGAAATAGATATAAATATGGCGCCAATATATAATTATTATAATACTTTCTGTTAAAATGCATAAATGTATATATGCGGGAGAGGAAGTGGTATAATATTTGAAAATATAGTAAGTACATTTGCATCAGTAAATTTAATTAATGATTTGAATGGTAGTTCTTTTATTATATCAATATGGAACATATGCGTCTAAACTGTAAAATTGATAAAAATTTGACAACAAAAATTCTTAAAAAAATCGTTTCAATGGTAAAAATAAAATAATTTTATAATGTTATAAAAATTGGCTTACTCTAAACTACCACCTTTTACATTCATGTGGGTTTCATTGCTTTTGTAAAAAATGTCCCATTGCCAAGAATTTTTCATAATTTTTGTTGTCATATTTTTATGAATTTTACAGTTTAAACGTTTATCTATGTTCCATTTAATGATCAATACATTTATGGATTTTAAACAGAAAGTATTGTAACAATTATATCTTGGCGCCATATAAATTTCTTTAATGGCTGTACTATGTATCATCAATATCATTTTTTCTTTTGAGGAGAACGTTTTTTGCCTTTCACGGTCGTTTTTGTTTATATATCAAATCATTTTGAAAATATTTCTATATTAATAAAATTTCATGCATACAACATAAAAATAATTATTTATTTATTTATAAAATTATTAAATAGTACAAAAAATGCTCTTGCATATTTCGTCGTTTTTTTTACTCATGTGATAAACCATCTTTTCTAAATACATAGTATGAGTTATACGCAATCTTTAGATTTTATCTAAAAATTATTATCTAAAAAACGCGTACGCGCTTGAACATGGAAATTAAACAAATTTACCAAAATAAAACCTAGACATATATCTTTCCGTATCAAAATTATTCATTTTTTAGAAATAATTAAATTTTGATTTAATCTCATATCATTTTCTGTCTAACGTGTATTTCTTTTATCTAACCAAAAACGACCGCGTCGCAAAAATGAAGGCCAAGAAACGAGCTACTCAAAAGAAAAACGTTTAAATGATATTGATGATAAGTATAAATACAACCATTAAAAAATTGATATAAAAAGGACACAAAGATTTAAAAAACAAAATGTTAAAGTTATTATGATGATACATAGAACAGCCATAAAAAAATTGATATAAACATGGCGCCAAGATATAATTGTTACAATACTTTCTGTTTAAAATCCATAGATGTATAGATCAATATAGAACAAAAGAATGTCTAAACTGTAAAATTCATAAAAATATGACAGCAAAAATCCTGAAAAATATTGTGATAAAGGTATAAATTATATTATTTTTTATGTTATAAAAATTGATTTACTTAAAACAACCACTTTTTGCATTCATGTGGGTTTCCTTGCTTTTGTAAAAATGTCCCATTGCCAAAAATCTTTCATAATTTTTATGAATTTTAGAGTTTAGTCGTACACCTATATGATCTATGTTGATCTCTATGTTTATGCATTTTAAACAGAAAGTATTGTAACAATTACATCTTGGCGCCATGTTTGTATCAATTTCTTCGATGGGTGTACAATGTATCATTATAATTTTAACATTTTTTCTTTTGAGGAGCTCGGTTCTTAGCTTTTATTTTTGAGACTTAGTCGTTTTTGTTTAATGATTTTTTAACGTTATTGAAAAACTTAATTATTTCATTTCGATTTAAGTTATAATTGGATACTAAATAGAAATTTATGGGTGTTTAGAAAATAATTATCTTCAATCTAAATGTTTTTAGATTTAGCGCAACAATACGTTTATAAACTTTTAGAAAAGCGATATAAGTAGGCACATAATGAAACATATATGTATATGCAACTAGTCTTTTCGCTAATTATTATTATATGTCTGTCTTAGCATAAGTGATTTAAAATACCAAATTCTCTGAGAGAGGACTCTACCCCAGTCCGTAATGGCCAAGCACTCGCAAGGTAAACATTAATTAGTAAGTCAATATTATTTAAGATACAAATAAAAATCCTATAGTACATATGGAGTGCTTGATGTTTAATTTAAGAGCCATCTTATTATAACATTATAGGGTCTAATTACATATTGTCATTAAGCATAAATTTTATAATACATATCATAAAACACGTATACACTGGAATACTGTTTAATTCGTGATATTTTATTTCAACTTGCATTGAAATAGATGTAACAATAAAGTTATTTGCATAATAATATAATATATTTAAGGTAATGAGATAATAATAATAATATGTTATTGGAAGATAAATTATGTTACTGTACAGGAGGATTTAATCAAGGAAACAATAAGTGGAATTATTCACAAAACAAACGTGGTAATAAGGCAAAAAATACAAAATTATATGTACAGTATAGTGCATAAAACTTACAAAAACGGAAAACAAGTGAATAAATAACGGTATAATAAATGTTAATCATCGAGAGTATTATCGTCTGTACATCTATATCTATGTAAAATAATAAGATTAGATTTAATTAGAGATTAAAAAGCACATTATTACTCCAGTGACCTAAAAACACACGCAAGCTAATAATTGAATATATTTATTTTATAATATAAAAAAAATATTTGTATAATAATATCACTGAATTAAACTACATACGTAAGTATTTGGAATATGTAATTGCTTATATCATAATCATACAGCTAGTTTGTCTCCAAACCACTTAATTGTGTATATGTGATATTCATTTGAAAGATAGGTAGACAACACTTCCATATACATATTATATAAGAATCTATTAATAGATATAGATAAAATTATGAACTTATTTAGAAATGTAGATCTAACTAAGATATCTATTATGACATAATGACAAAAGCTGAGCTATTTTATAGAAGTGCATGATTATTTCAAATAATTACAATTACTTACAATTAGTCAACAAAGTTTATCAGACAGTAAAAAAACAAAGCGATCCACTTTCAAAATGTAAAAAATATTCCTGTAAGTAAGGAAAGGTCAACAGTATTGATTATTTCTGATAACAGTTTGACGGAATACGGAAAATATGTAGTAGAAAGAATAGAATAGTTATAATAAGGTTTTTAGCACTAAGAATAAGCATATAAATTAACAATTGCATTTTTACAAAATTATATTTTCTTATTATTTAAGAAATAATACCTATGTGATTTAATAGGTAAAAAATAAATAGATACATTATATCAATAAAATTACTCTCACAATTCGGACTCTGTCCAGTGCAACTCCACTACTCCAGAGTAACTCAACCTTCAAATAAAGCAAACTTCAGCTAGAATAAAGGGGACCTAAAATGATGGGAAATATCCCGATACACATCACACTGAATCAACGGATAAGAAAACAAGTTGGTTGGAGGAAGACGATAACTAGACTCAAATTTGTACAATAATTGAAAACACGTACTGATGATGATATATTAATGATTGATGGTGATTAATGTAAGTAACAACATGTAGTGATATTGTAGAACTACAATCGGGAAAAGGGGGAATATAATAAATTTACAATAAATGTTACAAGGATGTTTCGTTGATGACACAATCGTTAAAATAACAGCAGCTCTACATGTGTATTATAGTATGTATTCTGATGTATAAATGCAGGTGAATAAAAGAGGCCAGGCATAATATTGTAGATAGAATAGGAGAGAAAAGGATCGGGTAGTAATGGCTAAGAAAAGTTAGATACAGTGATAACAAGAGATATGCAGACCCCTTTCCTATCATCCTGTCGGAGGTGATAGGAAGGAACAGCATGGGACGGTAATATTGTTGCACCGAGAAGCGGTGTGGGAGCAATGTTAGGAAGACGTCTTAGTAGATGCGGCAAGACCGGTCGTCTTCACCGTGTGATGATGGCCATTGACAAAAGGCTTGATTATCGAAATACCGCCTGGGAGACAAACCTCCTTGGACGGTCTTACACTCGTGGCGGGATCGAGGGTCACGGTGTGGTCTAGACTGGCGACTGAGCTGCGCTTCACGGCTACAGTAAGAGGGGCATTGCGACCCAATGGCTAAAGATCAATGAGACAAAAGTTGATACAAGTTTTACGTAGAATATCATTTCAATCGACTATATTTATGATCTTTTAAAATAATGCATCATTCACACCAATCGGATTATACATGTGTCACATACAACCAAAAAAACACAATATTACGCCTCTATCTTAATTTACATTTTTATGGTTTTCCGTCTTTTCGCCAGTTGTACTTTGGCTCTAACCTCTAAATCACAAAATTTAGTTTTTGGCCCAATACTTCTTGCTTAGTTCATCAATACTTATGATTTACTCACATTCTTCGTATTAATTTACCTCCGTATTTTTACCTAAATATATTCTTTAAAATACACAATATCTTTTAATCGACTTTATTGACTTCTGTTTTAGCATTGCCGGAATTACTTTATAATAATCTAAATTATGCAACGTAGTTTTTGTGTGTTACGTAATCAGTACTCTCAGCCACCTATTTATACTACAATCATAGATATTTGTTTAATTTAATAAATAAGAATGTGGTAAAAATAAAGATCCTTCACATATTTTCTACTTACCTCGATAAAAAAGACCAGGTAAGACTATACTGATAGATGTTTTCTATAATAATATGTAAATGAGTTAGCACATACTTCATAAACATAGATTGGCTATCTGAATGAATGGCATAATTATTAAATATTATTAATTATTAATTACTTTGGTATAAGGCTAGTAAAATGCAAAATTTCTATTTTTTCTATAATAATAAGTAAATAAGTTGGAATATACTTAATATTTTGAAATAATACAATATTATGTTGATCATAAATACAAAACATTTTCAATGGAAATATTTTAGATTGCCATTCTATGTATATATTTATTGTATATATATATATATATATACTATATACTACAATATTCTGTCACTGACTTTGTTAGAGGTATCTCTGACGATGCTTTCAACAACCAAAATTTGATTTGATTTAACAAAAAACATTAAATTCAATTTTCAGTATGCTGCCCAGGGATATATATGCCTTTCTACCATGATTTGATATGCACTAATTTTTAATAATAAATAATATACTTTTTTATATTTGACAAAAGGTGAATACAATACTAAATTTATTTTTAATCAGTAAAGCCATGTCTGAAAGCTAGTTACTATTAGTCTATTTGCCCCCCCCACCGGTCGGGAGGAATAAAATTTATTATAGAAGTTATTAAGCACTGGAAGACATTTAGGACGAAAAATTAATCATACAGATCATATCTATATGGCGTCAATTTGAATAATATAGAAATCATAAAATAATATATTGTAATGGTCCGTGACTATATATAATATTGGCTGCCACCATTTTAACCGCCAGCAGTAAAACATAGATAGTATTTAAAAATAAATTAATTTTCGATTTTTTAAATTATTATTTTGAGATATGTCGGTAACATACAATATTATTTAAACGTTAATATTAAACAAATCCATTTCGAGCACGAATTACCCATACTATATTTAAGGGCTATAGATATTATTATATAAATAAATGGATCCATGGTGAAAAGTCGTAAAAATTAAAGTCGTACATAATTAAGTCGTATTGAAAAGGTCTTATTTAAGAAAGCGTATTTAAGAAGTCTTGCTGAAATTGTCGTAATAAGTAATTAGTCTTATATGAAAAAGTCACATGAAAATTAGTCATATTCAAAATGTCGTATTGAATAAGCCGTATTTGAAAAATCGTATTATTTGCAGTCGTATCTTAAAAAAATTCATGATTTACTACTTTATGATTATATAGAAAGACAAAAACTAGTCATACTCGTAAAATGCATTTCATAGCTTACAAGTTGCAGTTGTAAAACAAGCGGGGTGTTAATGTTTATATTGTATATACCAATTGCATGTCTCGGAATAATTTCAGAAGTTCGAAAATTAAACGAACTTTCGAACATACATTTTTTACTGCTGGCGGCTAAGTGACTTTTTTGATATTACAATGATATGCTATATAAATAAGTCGGTTATAAATTACTATGTCGAGTTTAAATGGAAAATTTAGTCAAATAAAAGTTCTAAACATTGTGTACAGAAACAATGCAAACAAAACTTTCTTTACGTTTAGCTTAGATTTATGGAAGATTTATATTAACAAATAATAGAAGCTTTGTTCATTTATTAGATACCTTCGAACCAATTGGGAATATTTATATCAAAGAAAGTAACATGCGTAAAAAAACTAGACACGTTGACATAAGAACGCACCGACTGATGTCTGTTAAGATGATTGATAAGGAACTGATGCGATCCACCGCCGTCAATGCCTGCCTGGGAAACAGTTTGTTGTTGTGGGACAGTGATAAAGATGCGTTGCTGCTGCTGCAAAGCTGCAGCAGTGGCAACAGAAGAGCTATTAGTGCTTATCGTGCTGTTGCTCGAAGAAGAGTTAGGCTGGACAACGATACACCGTGTTCCGTCGGGTGTGACAAAGAGGGTACCACCTCCCCCGCCGCCAAGTGTTGCTGCTGGTGATACGGTGGTAAGAGAGGATGAGGTGGGAAGGCCTGTTCCGCAGGTGGAGTAGAGTCGGCCCCCAACGTTGACAAATGTGCCGCCACCTGTGCACATTATTGAGGCAACGGGTGGATCAAAGAGTAAAAGCCACTAAAATTAAACACAATAGTTGTGGCATGATTTTCAGCTAAGTATTAATTACAACTAATTTAACAATTAATCACAAACATCATGTATGGAAGTTCACAAATGCATATGTTATTTAACGTGATATACATAGTAGTATAAATATCATATTACCAGCGCTACCACATCAATATAATCATGGTTTCAAATTAAAATTATAATCTAGTTTGCTTTTGCAATGTGAATAAATAAACGAATCTTTTAAGTATCAAATACAACAAATAAATTATATTATTATCACAAGTTCAAATAAGTATAACTGCATTTTTCTTACATCGCTTAAACAGTAAAAGTATACTGACATGAATTAATAAATGTGTAAAACTCGGTGTCTGTACACAACATAGTTAATATACACAAATGCCAACTATATAACCCTTCAAATTGAAAAAAACGTTAAGTAGAAAATTTTTATCACACTCATCTATTATTTGCAATTTAATTCTAGTTATTTAATGAATCGGGGATGATATCAAAACTATTAAAAATATAGGTAGTTTACAGAATACTATGTTATGTAAATTTATAATTTACATAATAAATACATCTAATTCGAATAAAAAATTATTCTAAACTAAGAAATATGGGTTCTATTTTTACGAATTGTGTGTCAATATTGAAGAGGTAATTCAAGTACTAAGACAACAGTTTCAAATGATCAATTGGAAAGTTAAGTGGTTTAGTTCAGTCAACTTTTTGACGACAAAAAACCCGTTGTATAATAGAAGCAGTTATACCATACAGTAATTAAACAGAGTTTCGACTCTGATTAATCCTGTATGCAGTTTTATACTACTATTTGATTACACAAAAAAATTTGCAAAATAATGTATTTAAATTCACAGCAAATAAATTGTGTATTAAAAAGGGTTGTAGATACACTGGCAATAAATTACAAATTACAGACAACAGACGTATGTTAAAATTGTATGAATATTAAAATATTTAATACACCTTTAGTCTACTCATTTACATCCAATATATTAAATTAAAACGATTACATATTGACAAAATCGTAAAACACGAAGCATATGACATCAATAAGAGTCAAAACTCTATTAAATAAGTACTCTATGATTTATACTATTTCTAAATAGTAGGCATTATTGAGACATATTCATCACACAGAAACATTTAATCAGACACATATACACACTAATGTGTAAAAGCAATGACAAACAAAGAAGAGTCATGAGTGATTCAAACATTCAAAACAACTCAAACTAGATAAAAAATAACATTAATGAAAATGACTAGCGAGAGAAGTGAATGAGTATTAAATTGCTAGATTTCAACAATAAATATATTATAAAAGGAATACCTTAAACCCCGCTTATTTTCATTTTTGCATGTATTTACACTTAATTTTAATTGCACTCAAGAATGAACAAAATTACTAGTGTAACATGGTTGCTTCTAAAAAATATTAGATTTTTTTATATAGGAGCCAGTGGAGATACAATAGATATATATATATAGGAGCAGGATCATCTTGAATGAATAGATGTAATTTATCCCATTTTTAATATTAATTTCTATATTATTTTTATAACTAGCTTGTACCTAATTATGCAAGATTCTTATTTTACTTTAGGTAGTACCTATTTTAAATACCACTCAAAAAGACTTTTTTATTTTTAAATAGTTAAAAGAAAATTACTCAAATTAATGTTTTATAATTCGATTTACTGTTGAGGTCAATTAATAGAGCTTAGTAAATATATTAATAATCATGTAAATACTTTATTCAGTTTATTGCCATAGATAATTTCGATAATTTGTTATGTATTATTTATATATATAAAAGATTTATATTTTGTACGATCGGAGAATACGTCGACTTCGAAAGGCCTCCAAGATTGGAAACAGAGCCGACCTCCGAAATAAACCTGAGGTGATCTCTTACGTCTGGAAAACAATCGAGCTTTTGTGACCACGCGGATGCGGGAAATAAAAAAATAAGAGTGTCTGCTATGTAGATTCGGTTTTTGCAGAATAATCAAATCTATATGCGACTTAAGAATCAATTGGACGTGGTGTGGTAGACGGAAAAAATGTTCAATGCGACGTAATAGTTGAGAAGGTTTAATATCTTCCAAACTAAAGTTCTAAGTTAAGCAATTTTTGCATACGTTGAGAAGGGCTGAGAGCTGTACGTAGAATAAGTTGGGATTTAAGTGTTTCGTCTGGATTTTCAACTGGTGAATTTAGGAGATCACGTACTTTACGGGCAGTATCGGGTGCTAAAGCAGCCACTATGTAGTTATATTCTGTAATAGATAAAATAATTCCACGAGTAGCAAACTGCGCTTATATTTGTCGAAACCACAACGCTGGATCATCAGACCAAAATGGTGGAAGCTTAACAGCCATGGCATTTACAATAGGAAGATCTGGTTGCTGGTTCATTGTCAAACGTCAGGCTCACCAATTTGTAGGTTTGATATTTTAATGCTAACTTTCTCACAAGTGAAAAACGAATTGAACAAAAGTAAACAATACAGGTTAACAACAGAGATGTGTGTTGTGCTCTGTCAGCTGCAGCAGTGCATTCAAGTAAACATACAACGTTAATGTAACAGCCAAGAACATAGTGAACACAATTAACTAAATGACAGAAATGATGTAAGTAGATGACACAACTACCAAGTCACCACAATACTATTGCCTTAAGAGTATAGCAAATGGCTTAATTTGACATAACATTTATGACATGATACAAACCGATATTATTAATGAATTATCATTAAAAAAACTGTATGAGAATAAGTACATTCAAGCATGTGTGACAGAACAGTAAATGCAACTGTTTATAATCCGTTAAATAATTATCTACTGCTGAACAAAGTTACCAAGTAGTATTTAAAGTTTATAAATCTTTAGCTATATTTTAAATTATATATTTTTAAAACTAGTTAAGCTAACTGTATCACAGTGAAATAAAAGTGCAAGAGTAACTACTCACCGGACTGAACCGCCTGCAACCCCGGTCCACCAACACTTCTGACGACCGTTCTCAGTGGCCCGGAAACTGACGAGACTACTACCTCGCCACCGTCCTGTTGATGCAGGGAGGGTGGTGGGGGACTGCTGTTACTACCTCCACCCGTGTTGAGTTGGAGAGAGAAGCTGCTCGGCTCTAGAACAGGCGGGGGCGGACTCATGGGTGGGGCAGCTGTAGTGGACGATGTTGCTAAGGTGCGGCCAGTGGAAAAGAGGATCGGAGTGCCATCACTGTTACCGTCGTTACAGACACTGCCCAGGGAGGCTGAGAGAAAACTGCCATCCACGCTTTTTTGACTAGAAGGTTAAAAATAAGCAGTGGTGTAACTAAATGTATGTGACTGATAATATTAATGTACATTGAAACGTAGATAAGAAATAAGCCCCGGTGCGCTTATTTATAATTATTTCAGAGGCAGGTATAACCAGTAATCCAAATCAATATAGCTACAACAGATAGACCACTAGACCTAATTTAAATTTATAAAAAGCCTCGTAAGTAAAATAATTTGGAAGATTGTGAGAAATTACATATCGAAAAATCTATGAATGAGTATATAATATATATAAATAAATAAAATAATAATAAAGCTAGAGGTTCAACTGAGATTCCTAGAAAATGTTGGATAAAGGAGAAAAGTTAAGAGGGCGGAGTTTAATATACTAAGCAATTAAGAATCTACAATTTTTCGACCTATAATTAGGGATTTTAAAAGCGCTGATTAGTAAAACCTATGTCATTCGCTCCTAAACAGAATGAAAATTTTGTAATCGGTGCACTATTGCATATTGTATGACAATTATTTATTCTAAGTCTAAAATATCATTTTCCAAAAATGTATAATATCACAATCTAAACTGAAGTGAACATATTCAAGACTTTAAAATAAAAAGTCAAGTAATGATTTATGAATTTTTACGAAATGTATAAACATGATAACATTTAGCTAGTCATATTTTCATCTTTAAAACTAGATTTGAAAGTAAATTACAATATTTTAAAATGATAAGATGCCATAAAAAATAATTTAAAGAGAATAAAATATGCAAAGTCAATGAAACAGGATTTCGTTGTGTAGTTTTGCTGCTGATTAATCGTATTTCTATTGCTTGATATTTAAGATATTTAAGAGCATTTGTATTGAACTATTTAAGATTAAATAGTGTCAATTATCTGCATGCGCTGGACATCAAAGGTCGTATGTAAAAATGTGGTCATTATTATTAACGAACAAATATTTTATGCAAAATGTTGAGTTATGCTTTAAATTTAAAATGACCTTTGTTCGGTTTTATATAATTAACTTTATCGTGTTTTCATGTTGCTTTGAAATTTTTTGCAATTATCCAAATCGAAATATTATTAATTTAATAAACGTATAATACAAGAATAAACGAGACTTGTTAATATACTGATTCTTACTAACTGTTGGCACTATGTATTATTATGAAAATAATTACAAATAAGTTAAAACAACTTATTAAAAATTATATAGTAAGTAAAAACGGATGTGGAAAATATAGTATATGAAATCCTATATATGAATAAAAATCCAAAATTCGAGTGCAATCAAAAACAGGTAAGTCATGTGAATGATTTGTTACAATTTGGCTTTTAGATATATTATTACCAAAAAATGTTACATAGTAATATAACAATACATCCTATATAATTCATTGAATAAATTTTCTAAAACGTTAATATTTCAAAAATAGAATAAAAAATAAGTCACCATTTTTTTACACTGTACACATTTCGAAAATCAGTTGATTTTGATGTTCAACAGAAATATTAAAATGTATGGATGTGACTTTCATGAAATATTAATATTAAAGATTAAATTTTTCTCTGTTGAAATGTTTAATCTAAGAAATTGTTACTATAAATATGTTATGATTTTTGAGCACACATTCGCATCTTACAAGAACTATTCATTATAGAGCTGTACAAACAAAATATCGCTTTATATCAAAGTAATGAATATATGCGGGGACTATGTTATGTCATATACGAATGGGGCGGCGATATTTACTACTATGTCGATTTATAAAAGCTTAGAAGTGCATTAAAGTTGATTAAATTACCATCAATTTAAACACTCATCAAACACTGTATCCTAGATATTTTATGCGAAGATGTTTATAGAAATTATTAAAACATTATTACTATAACGTCGTCATTTTACAATGCATGTAAAATACTTTTTAATATACCCATAGGGAAGCACAAATGGAATCTTAACTCTAAATTTGGTTAATGTTAACATACAAATTATTACTATTTCTATTAAAATTGTAGTGATAAAAGTTCTACAAATCAACTAAGACATCAATATACATTATTTAATGAAATCTTACAAAGAAAGTATGAAAGAACATTAATATGACTAATTAAATTGAAAAACTCTATTTTCATGTCCTGGCTTCCTTTGATAGCTGACTTTAATTTTCCTACCCGATGATAAAGGTGGAAGGAAACTGCCTTGACTGTAGGAGACCACCTACGCCTACACTGGCGGCAGACGGCCCACCTCCACCACCTAAAGATCGTGAGTACACTGCAGGAGACATGTGGACACCGCGCTGTCGTCGCCGTCGAAAGGACTGGGCTATGAGTTTGGACTCGTAGAGATTGTCGATGCGCCAGAAAGAACCCTTCCCTGGCTCATCTTGGTTCCGTGGCATTTTCACGAAATATCGATTGAGGGAGAGGTTGTGTCGGATTGAGTTCTGTACCAAGGAGAAGTGGTAATTCGCATGTCCATAGTCGCAAGAGGGATATTGACAAAATTTACACGTTATAATTAAAATATATTCAAAATAAAACAATAATTGGAAATGCAATGGTATTATGCAATTATGCATCATTTATCTATAGTATACAATAAAGAGTTCCAGTGACGGAATTCAGCTTTATCTCAATTACAAAATATTTGATAGCAAATAAAATAAAAGTATCCACGACACAAATTCAATAGAAAATAAAACAAATTGTGATAATAAATAGATTTCAATAACTTTAAAAATAAAATAAATATCAAATAAAACCAATGATGTATACTTATTTATTATTTCTTTATTTGCCAACTCTAACAATTTGCAATCGAACTTAAAAAAATAGTTCGATAATAAAGCATAATTTTTAATCGATTCACATAATGGTATTATTTTAATTCCTATGAAAAGTGATAATAATGACCAATAATAGTTCAAATAAATAATACAAATGCAGAAATTTTATCACAACCCGAAAATAATATTGTTAAATTTATCATAAAATTTAAAAAACATATATTAATTAATTTCTCATATACACCCCCGACACGTAAAAACGCCACCCCCTATAAATTTTTTTTTTCGATTATATGAAAAATTTACATTAAAAATAATAATTAACTTTATTTGTGCAATTACATTAGTGGCACTAATATGTAATGAACATAAATAATTAATCACAACATGTAATGCACGTAAATAATGAATAATAACATAATGAAGTAATAATAAATAAATGTAATGAATACAATTAATCTCAGAATTTAATGGCTCTGCCACGTCCTGCGATCACAAGTTGACTTGTGCACCACCACACTCTTCACTCCAGACACACACCAATCCAACTACATCCCAAACATCCACATAAACAACACCCAACTACCACTCAACAAAACACCCAAGATACTCGGAGTCACATTCGATACTCACCATACATTCAAAACACACATTTCCAACGTACACAAAAAATGCAAACAACGCCTAAACATTCTCAAAGCTCTCTCAGGCAAATCATGGGGCCAAAACAAAGAAACCCTTCTCATTACATACAAAGCAATAATTCGCCCAATCATCAACTACGCATGCACCATCTGGTCACCATCCATAGCTCCCTCACATATTCAAAAACTCCAAACCAAACAGAACACCGCCCTCCAGATCGCCACTGGCTGCACACTAGCCACCAACATTGACCTCCTCCATCATGAAACCAACATACTACACCTCAACACCCATAACAAACTCCTATCCACCCAAGCCCTGATCCAACTCCATAATCCATCCCACCCGAACCACCTACACCTCTAAAACAAACAGATCACACACCCCAAACGCAAACAGAAACACAATATCATCACAAAACACACACAAGACATCCACCCACCACTCCCACACATTACCACCGCCATCGACAACCCCACCACCAAAAATTCTATCAAATCCACACACACACACATTGTCAACCGAGCCATCCAATCCCTCACACACAACCCCATCCTCAATACACCGCCACCCAAAATCAACATCACCGAAACCACACTCCATAGATCCAATCGCACCCTCCTCGCACAACTCCGCAGCAACTCTTGTCCCCGCCTCAACAAATACCAACACTTTCTTCACTTCACAACTCCAAACACATGCCCAGCCTGCGGCCAAACACCACACGACACAGCACATATCTTTAACTGCCACTCTCACCCTACAAACCTCACACCCACCGACCTCTGGACTAACCCCTCAGAGGTCTGTGACTTCCTCCTTGGCCCTGGGGGAGCGATCCTGCTACAGGGTCGGGGCTAACAACAACAACATCACAAGTTGACAGCGTCAGGATCTCTGTGTAGGCTGCTGCTGTCATAGAGCCGTGATAGCAGACGAAAGGGCATTCTCATTGTGAGATAAGTCTTCCAGACATCTACTTTTCCTCCAGAAGAGTGGACTGTTGGGCACAGATGCTGCTGTTGTTGTTGTTGTTCAGTATATTATATTACTACCGCCTAGCCACAGGCATTCGGTTATTGGGTGTATTTTGCCTTGAACTCTTTCCAGTATAGTAGTGAGTTCTCTGGGTAGGCAGTG
>JAYRBW010124579.1:0-38801 GCA_036023295.1 Invenusta paracnida | reverse complement strand
AATATATACATAGGGTACAAGTCAATAATATATTATTTCAAAATTACCTGAACAAAATGTAGGCATTGATAACCATTCGCTGAAGAAGGAAAATGCCGATCTTCTTGTACCACCGAAAGGATTTCCGTGTCGCTTTATACCTTGAGTAGAGCCCATCTGCCTTGTCAACAGCGCCCATCTTTTGTGAGTACTCGTCTAGAGCCACAGGCTTGAAAAAATGTTCAACGACTCCTCCGCGTAGATGACGTTCCTTTCTCACCAAGCCTGCTCTGGATTTGGACGTCAACGCATAAACGTCACGATTGTCCGAAAAGCGAATTGCCAGAAGATTGTTCCTCCGGGTGAAAAGGGATGTTTTTCTGGAAACATATTTGAAACAAATAAAAAGAAAATAATGTTGTAATTACAAATTTATTATAATTATCTAATAATTATTATATAAAAAACTTTGTTATGTTATATCAATTCTTTCGCAATATTCATTTCGCATGCAGATAAACTCAGCACACCTTAAAGTATAGGACTCAATTAAACAAAGTTTAATTAAAATTAAAAGTACAGATAAATAAAAAAATTTAGATTCTTTTTTCAGAGGCGCTTTTTGCAAAAACTAGAAAGAAAAATTAGTAACATATATGCATTATTAACTACCCTATTAGTATGTGTACTACATAAAAATGCATGTTACCAAAAATTAACAAACAATACATAAGGGACTTTATATTTCTATCATAAGCCCTTTGACTATATTATATAGGCCTCTAGCGAGTTTAGAAAAGTACTAACATTTAAATAGGATATAAGGTTATAATTACATTTATACCAATCAGTGTTATATTGGGTATATGTAATATAATGTCCATTTGAAATGGATGAAGCATTGTGGCAAATAACACTAAAAAGAGAAAATTCTATATTATTTAGAAAAATATTGGGTTAGACGTAAGATGGATTGTCAAGTTTTACAAATTCTACCATAACTATAGTAATAGTAAATCTGTTAATAAGAATAGCTAGAATATTAAGGTACTGATGAAGTAGGGTGCTTGAGTGTGATTATAACCCGGTATTCAAATTTTTGCTATAAAGGTACCATTTTCAAGTTGTTTAATACCGATAAAAATGTGATTAAAATGTGAGTTAGATACTATTTATAAAATTTCGGCATTTATAAAATATTTACCTATTGCACAGATTTTTACCATGTCTAGTGGAGTTTTATCTAAAAAAAAGGTTAATACTTTTTGATCACTATAGTAATTAATATATTGCGTTATCGACGTCATATTTTGTCGATGTGCTTCACAGATTATTCTTAATCTGTGTATTTGTCGATTATGATCCTTTTTATAACTTTTATAGATTCATATATCGGTTAAGTTTCAATATTTCTATCAAAATTATAATTTGATGTTATTCTACTACATAGGATGGTATACCATTATATGTGGAGAATATAGATATGTATGATTGCTTAACCATTATTTTCTTTATGTTTCTTATAGAAGTAACCCAATAATAATAGTCTGTATGTTTTACCTGATGAAACATCTTTTCGGAAACATACACCTAGTTAGAAGATTTTAAAGAATAATTACACTATAATCATACTAATTGAGTGTGATTATAACCCGACTGCATATATATATAAATACTGTAGAAAAATTAAGGTACCGTTCTAAAGTTAATTATGATATCGGAATTGAATTGTAAATTATACAATGGAACACAACTGACAATATAATATTTTCTATATAATTGTTGATTTTGATGATCTGTTTTTAGCATTAATAATAATGATTAAATACACATAGTTTGACTTTCTGCAATAGTAAAACCATAGACTTAGTAATTAATAATTAATTCTATAAGGTTTTAAAATTTAACTTTATGCAAAATAATAAATGTAAGGCCTATTAAAGTATAATTGCATAGTATTGTATATATTTACGTACATATACTTTTCTCATCATAGAAAATTACAAATGTCTACAATTAAAAGTTTCCACTACACACATACCTATTATCTAAATATACCCATTACGTAATTGATTTATTTTATTAAAAAAATTAGACATAAATAAAACGCCCCTATTTTCAAGAATGAATGGAAGACAGTTTGCGCGTATCAAGTGCATGATTTTATTAGATAAAGTTGTAGGTACCTTGTGTCGTAAAACATAGTAATGGGGTCTGTGCGTAAAACAATAAACCATGGCCACTACTATAATACGATTTAAAGTATAGTCCTTGCTATAAATATTTGAAACAGTTTTTATTGATTTTAGAATAGATTATTAAAAATACATTTATGCGCTGATGTAATGGTTGTGTCAATCGAGGCTGTTTTGTATATATACGTAATATTTTTAATAATTAAATAATTAAATAATTATTTATTTCCCATAATTAAACTAAGATATTGAATTATATATTATATTGTATAAAAATAAACCCCAGCCATAGATACCTACTTTTGTAATTTAACTATAAATTACTAAATAAATGAATAAAAATTTTTAACTAAAATTAACAAAACATTTTAAGTTTAATTTTCAAAATATCTATTTATTATGAATATACTAATTATAAATATGTTAGAAGAATATATGCTTGTTTGACGTATATTTCTAAAAATAATTCGTTTAAAGATAAAGATAAACATATAAGCTATACGCTAAATAAGCTAAATATATAAGCAGACTACTCATTGGAATATTAGCACATATGTTTAATAATACATCACAATTATTACGTGATCCAGTTTAGTTCAGTATACCTATAATGCAAACATCACAATTTCTTTTTTTTCTTTTGTGTTCCAGTTTGGTTCAATATAATATGCAAATATAACAGTTAAATCAAAGAGTAATAAATAGACAGAATTTCAATTAATGTTAATTTCATATATATACATCGCGCTGTAAATTATCGTATATAAAAAGGCGCTTTATTTAAATAAATTTGATGTGAATGGGTAGGGAAAATGTAGTATTAAATATTTCAATTAAATTAATTTTAAAAATAAATGTATATATTCATACAATTTTAACCAGGGGCAACTAAAAAAGAAATTCTTGTCCCTGATTTTTACATAGTACGTAAGTTGTCTGTAAATTATGTATAATTTAATGTATGTAGGTATATCTAAAACTGTATTCTACATAAAAGGCTTAACTGCGCAATCAAGTATTAAAACAACATTTTGAAAAAGCTTATGGATATTAGCTAAATAGTAGTATTAAACTGCACACAGAATCAAAAAGAGTCGAAGCTCTGTATATAATTACTGTATAACTTTAAAAAGAATTATCTTTTTGTTAAATATTAGGTGGAAATTCATTGTTTCAATATTACGAATATAATTTTTTTTTTCAATTGTATCTAATGCAAAGTTCTCCATATTTTTCATTGATCAATTTAATGTTTAATGTTATAATGATTTATTTCGTATAAAAAATGTTTAAATATAAAAATTGTTTGAATTAGTGTTTATGGCTTTGTTTTCAGATATATTTAAAGAAAGAAATGAATATATTTCAATTAAATATATGTTCAAAAATCCTGTTGCTAGTAATGCTATAAGGTATGACACCAGCATTATCGGATATAATATGTAATTTTATTATCTTTATAAAAATGTGGAGTTTTTATAAATATAGATACATATGCCACTAAATAATCAAATTATCTTAACAAAGTTATAAAACTATTAACATCCTTCTTATTTTGAACATGTTATGAAAATAGTTATATATATTTAATATATCAGCATCACATATACATATAAAATATTATGTATCCAAATTATACGGTTCACACATGCATAATATTAAGCATGGCGGCATAACCAGTGCGTCCCGCATTTATATTCATGATACATATAATATAACCCCTTTCTGCCTCTAACCTTGATTATGACAACTATTCCTTTATTATATTAACACATTCGATCCCTATTTCACAGAAGAGGCACAAATCAAATTTCCCCTCTCTTGATTGCTTCAGTATAGCAGAAGAAAACCGAGGTTTATATCATACATATACTATAACATAATCTGTATTGGCATATATACATATATATATATATTGATAGGAAAATAAAGAAGAATTGTGTTGATATATGCACAATAATCTAAGGCGGAAGATACCTTAATTGTGGAGAACATAGGTTGGCAGTGTCTTAGGCCTAAATATTTATTCAAAATATTTAATAAGATTTGTTGGCAATTTGTATAATTTGATGATCGCGCCGAGGTGCGCATGGATGATGATGATGCGAATTATAATTTTGCAACACGATGCGATACGAATAAAGATTATTGTTTTGCCAACCAAAGAAGTCATGAAAATATTAGGTTTGTCTGTACATCCGTGAAATATTAAGTGAGACTACATTATTAGGAGTCACATTACACCCTCTATAAAAATACAACTTATCTGTGATACACATATATCAATAAAATCTACATGTTGTCGATATATAAATCAAACTATATACAAACTCTTCCAACAACTCTACAAACCATGACTCTTTCTGCGTACAGATTTATTAATATGTGTAATCTATTTCTTCATTTTATTAAATATATATGTAGATTTAGTTGTCGTCTAATTTCAATATTACATAAAACAATTTTAAAGTCGAAAAAATTCACAAAATTTATTGAATGAAAATAATTGTTTGATAAGTCCGTGTACCAATGATATTGAAATATTTACAACATTTTAAAATATGTATTACTTGATAAAAATTTATTTTCAAATTAGAAACTATAGTCATGAAATCTTTTCGAATCGGTTTGATATAAAGTTCTGTTGAAATGAACTATATATTTTTATTTCCAAAATGATATTTAAGAGGGATTCTATAGTGAATCTATATAAGCCTTAAATTATTTTGAAATTTTTAATTTTACACATTTACAATATAAATCATTTTTCGCGATTTTAAATGTATTTTAAGAGAGTGTTTTAAAATAAATGTCGCAAATAAATTCTTGCTAATTGAAAGGTATGTATAAAAAAATTCCTTAATATACAATACACCATGACATACATTTTAAAGTTCACAATACAGTTACTTATTACACAACAATTAAATTAAATCACCTTCGTTGTATATCAAAATGACGAGACTTAAAGAAATACAAATATTTTTATAAGTAAATTAATACATAATTGAAGAGGCTATGTCTGTCATAATATATTATAAAATCTGAAATCATGATCTCAACCATGATGATTACAAAACAATAGTGCTATTTCATTAATAATGGTAATTTCAAAAATATAAATATGACAGCAATATGAGCAGTTCTATAAGTATAAGCCACACGAATTTATTTCACAGGATTCTATTTTATATAAATAATTTAGTACTAATTATTCTTACACTCACGGTCAAAATCTGAAGATTGTTTGAGAACAATTTTGGAAGATTTCTGCTGAATTTTTTTCCTAAGAGTGTGCATAAAAAGAATGCTGGAAAAAACGTACCGCCTATTTAATATACATAATTTTCACTGGTTTTATTATTTTTATATATAGATAGATATATAATTCATACGTCATGATTGTATAATATGTGTAAAATACTATGTTATTTAATGCATATGTTCTGTTTATAGTTTCGGAGTAATAAGTTATACTTATGCGTAAAAATAATTAACAATAACAAACAAGATGTATACTTAATTGATGAAATATAGTTTATAGCTATAAATAGAGAATCAACTTATACTTTTAATATTTAAATAAAATTTTGTTCAATTAATATATTATATCAAAAAAGTTATTTTTATGTACTTATTCTGTGAAGCTAAACGATTTGGTAGATGTATAATTACTATTCAAAAATAGTATATTTATCCATAAATATTATTATGAAGGAAAGTATTTTATTATTATATATTCTTTAAGAAATCAAGTCTATAATTTCTAAATCCATGTTAACAAACCATTTTCACTCCAAATAGATATATATACCATTTTATTGACGCCTACAGAAGCTATATCTAGAATTAGATTACATAAAATCTATGATTAGAAGTTTTTTATATTTCGAATGATAAATATCATCCTATTTTTATTAAGTTTATGTTTTAAGTGACAATATCTTTAATTTTTTTTAATAAGGAAAATATATTTTTATAGTATTTTATTTATTTAAAATATTTGATAAATTTATTTATCTTTCACCATATATAAATTTTATTTGTTTATTTTGTGTATCATTTATTAATAGTTATCACCAAAATTTGACATTAAATATAATGAATTAAATTCACACCATTCACTTTTAAGACAATGCTAATCTAACCAAACTGAAAGTTTTAATATTTTAATATTGAAAACAAAAATAATCTGAATTCTCGAATATAGACTTTATAAAAATATTTTGCTATTATGCTATGTATAACGCATTGGTAGAAAATGATGAAAGAAATGGAAGAGGCATTACTTTTGGACAGGCAAGCGCGGTCACTCACTGTGTAAATCTTAGGGGTGACGATGACTGAAAAATCTTATAGAATAATCTGATATATTGGGGTTAATTGAGACGTCAAGATAATGTAGACCATAAGCATCTATGCTTGGCCAGGATTATTGTATTATATTTACATCTTCCCGACGGCAATATGTAAGCCTCGGCATCATCATATAGTCATAAAAGAAATTTATTGAGAAGGCAGGTATCTATGTATGGATATATCAAACGATCAAATGAATATATATGAAATTAAATTTTCGCGCGCGCGGTAAATCCAATCATTCAGCCCGGGAGAATGATGAGAAACTGATCTTTTGACAACTCAAGAGAAAGGAATATAGATATACAGTATTATATTCGTCTTCCTCCGCATATATATATATGTATATTTAGTTGTATTGGATCATTCCATATACGACTTTTGGTCGACTTCTTATGAATTATCTGGTCGGCCCTGGCGGAATTAAAGAGAAATAGGGTCCCTCCCTCTTTTCTGCAGACCTCCCCCCCCCCCACTGACTTTCTCTTTTTAATCAGGACATATCGGAAGACAAATTTTTCCTTTTTAAAAGAAAGTGTGCCTCTTGTGTGACAGGGAAGAAAAGGAGAATATAAAGATGAAGACTACTTGACGGTACAAATTAAGTTTTGCAAGAAGTGATATAGAATTGGTTATTCCTCTCTTTAGAGCTCTCATTTCTGACTTTTTGTTTCCTTGATCTCTGAGCACCAGAGGATCCTCAGCCACTGGACAGTGATGGATAATACATCAACAATAAAGAATATATATACCTATGCAGGAATCTGTGTATATAAATACATTAAATCAAAAGATAAATTTATGCTTATAACCGTGAAGAGCTATATAATATGCGCATATATTTGATGCAGTAATACAAACAAGAACCACAAGAGAGCGCGTCTTTATATAGTTATCTATATCTAAATGCAAAATATTATCATTACCGCATGCATCAAGAGGCAGAACTATCAAATTCAATTCAATAATCATTTTGGTATCTGACTTAGTCATAATCAAGATATTAGAGATGAGAGCTTGTTGTCGAGGTTGTGCTAAAATTATAACGATGAACGAAACATTAAGTCCTCTAGCTGTTTATTATCTTCTGGGCAAGTCTCCCATCTGCCCTTTCATTTTTCTTTTTCCCGTGGATTTTCCTTTTGCTACCGACTGCCGACTTTCTTCCTTCTTCAGCATTCGATGTAAGGCATCTCTTCCAGACTCAAGCTGTCTATATACCACGCAGAGCAGTACCCCCCACCAAGAAGTTGTCCACTGCGACGTCCACTCAAAGCCTCTCTCCAATTCGTATTGGCCTTTCTATAAGGGGGTAATTTTCATATTAATTTTCAACCGTGCGCCTTTGAATAATTTTTATCTTCTCAAAAGTAGAACTTTATCGGAGGGCAGATGGGAAAAAGGCATCGTATATATATATATTATTATGCATATTAGCAGTCAGACATGTAAGGGAGGCCAATTGCAAACCAAATATTTAAATACATACAACATACATATTTGAAATGCCCCTTTTACATAATTTTCATCACGTAATAGAATTATCAGAATATACATATTTATAAGTTAGTATATTTAAAAGACAGTCATGCACCCCCCACCCCCATAGCTATATTTACCACATATAGTCATAAGTTTTCGTTAATTAAATTTGTGAATATTTTCAGAATATGTATCTATATAGAAATAAATTCCTTATAGCATGTCTCTTCTATATGAAGTCGGCAATTAGAATCGACCATGAACTAATAAATTATCTCTTTATGAGAGTCGCCATCAAGTTTAAAAATATGTTTACTAATTGGTTTACTGAAGATTGGCAGCTAATTTCCATAGTAATTAGAAAATGTATATATTTTGTATAGGATTAATCATAAATGAAAGCATTCATTTTAATGTTTACGAATTTAGCTATATACATAGAAACGTAGTATGTTTTATAATTCGAAATATAATCTTGTTTATATTTTTTATTGTATATACAAAGTATTATAATTTATGTATGCTATATAAACACTAAGTCTTATTTATATAAGCATTTATTATACTTAACATATGTATTTAAATGTATCCAATGCCTATATATATACCTACATATAATTAAATGTTTTAATTCTTATAAATAGTTTATTATACGCAATTACATATAGAAATTTTATATTATTCCCGTTTACTTTTTCATTGTAAAAATATCTCTTATAATATCTATTAATTAATGAGTAAAATTTAATATTTTAAGCTTTGTGTTAATTCAACAAAAATGGTAATGTTCTGTAGGTATATACATTAGAATAATGTATATTTATGTCTCAGACGGATGACTTATACCGAATTGAGGGATAAAAAATATTAATATATTATTATATGATATGTTATCTGTAGCGTAAAGTATCACTGATAACACATTTTTAATAACTTTCAAAAACATTTTCTCTTAAATTTCGTTTTTAAACATATTTCTGTTTTGAGATTTCAAAATAATGTATAGTATGATTAATTTTTGACATATGAAGATTATTTTAAATGAAAGGTAATTTTCTATAACATCTGATTATGTATAATGTATGTCGAAATTTTGGAAATGATTTAAGCCCGGTGTTCTTATGGTAACATGATAATTAGTGATATCCTGTAGATCAACTGATTTATAACTTTTAAAATGAATCGAAATGATAAATATGTGTGTATTGTGAAATTAGACGCGTTTCTCCGAATATATTTATTGCTTTCTCAGATATTTACTGCACACCTATGACACCGGATACAGCGCGGCGTGGCGCGGCACATCGAAAATCCAGTCTACACCGAACGCGTCATAGTGAAGTAAAAATCGATACACTCTCTGCAGAAAAGCTCATATATAAGCAGAGAAGAAGGGGGAGAGTATACCGAGTCAGGCCTTCTTCGTGGCACTCTGCCCATTGGCTTTGTATTGTCCTAACACCAATCCTTCCTTGATAAAAGAAAGGTATATATAAGAAAAAGCCCACAATCCTAATACAAATAATTTATTGAAAACTACTAAAAATGAATTACATAATTTGTTGGGAACATGATCAAGAATAATAACAGCTGAGCCAATTCGCCTCGTAATTAACATTGTGGGCTTTTTCTAATATTTATTTTACGGCGAATTGGCTGTTATTATCCTTGAAAGGTAGGTGGTACTCATATACTCATAAATCGCACGAAAACAATCATTTGGAATAAGTGCACTCCCGCATATTCTATATTAGTATCAAGGCCTCTTTTATATACAGGAGGCTTTGATAGTATCCACAAATTAACAACCTATAGTTAGTATTATACTATCATTGTAGTAACCATTGACAATTTAACCAGTATACAATTTGTATATACTATATCATCATAACCTTTGGCGAACCCAAACCCCATGAGTGAGCCATGGATATTGATTTTTGACGCGCGTAAAGTTGAGAATTTTCATCACCGATTTCAACGCGCTGCGCTGCTTTTGGTGTGCTTTGCCCCGTAAGATTTAATGCTTTTCAACTTTAGCTTACGCGCCGCGCCGTTCTGCGTCCGGTGTGAATAAGCCTTAAAGTATATGTACAGTAAATTACAGTTAAGAGAGAACGAAATATATCCGAAGCTTTATTATATAATAAGAAATTGTAAACAGAAATCACCCCATTAGATAAAAACATAATTATTACATTGCACCAAATAGATCATAAATTGCGCTCATAGATAAATGAAATTACAAGATACAGATACGCAGAAATATATACTCTTTCATGTACGTATATATATTTTATGTCCAAGACACAAATTTCATGTAATGTTTCTGCAGACCTTACATTTATTTTAACATAATATACAGGTAGGTATTATAGTAGGTATAAAATAGTATATTATATACATATATATATCTAAAAGAAACAATTTGGCTGATTAAAAAAATATATAATACGTCTTCACATATAAGAAATATATAACGTTTTTTAATCTATACTCAAAATTCATTCCATTAGTTTTTAATTAATTTTTAATAAATTAATTTAATCTAATGAGTATTACTGACTATATATCATATGCTCTCGTTCTCGGGTGTGCATGAGAGTAAAATATTGATTTAAAAAACAAAATAATAATTATTTTTAAAAAATAAAGAAAAAATTAAAAGAAAAATAGCTCACATTTTACATATAATTTCATATAAAATTTCAACTTAATGTATTTTACGTTTATTTTTGACGTATATGCATAGGTCAAATTATTGTAATAAATAAAAATTCTTCATTTAAATTATATATAAATCTAAGAAATATGGCAGGAATCTATTAATGAAAATGTTTGACATATTTCTATATCTTTTTTTCGCTGCTTTATAAGAAAGTCATTCCACGGCTACTCAATTATATTCTTTCAAGAAACATCAAAAGTAGTTATGTATATAAGAACATGAAATTGTAAGAAATTGTCAAATGACTGGAAATATTTTGCATTTAAATGAATTTTATTCCTTCTCCGATATTTCACCCTGTCTACATAATTACAATATGTGTCTGTATTATGATATATGGAGACCGCTCAACCGATGTAAAAAGGCAGATAGGTTTTGACAAAAAAGTCGTTATAGTCGTATTCAATAGAATAAACCTTTACATTTTCTTCCATCATTTTATGTGTATATATATTCATACAGGTCTATCCCAAATAGTAATATATGCGTGGTGCGTATTTCTATATACACTTTTTACATGGAAATCGCAAATAGTTTTCAATGTAGGTACAAGAAAATATATCTGTAATTACATTTATTTCGAAATTCAAACTGAAAAAAAGTTAAATATTCTGGATTATGTAAAGTTAACTTTTTAACTGGAAACTTTTTAAGTTCAACGTTTTACAATTCCACCAGAATTGGAGCTATAAAACCTATTTTTATGCCAACATATTTTTTCATTCCTTCTATCCCTGTATTTATTTAATAATGTTATGCAATATTGATATTAACAATAGGTAGAACAACATAAATATAAATACTATATAGCTGTTGTTGTGTTGCTATTCTGGTGTTATTAATGGATGCTATACAATATGGAGTAACGCCAAGCTTACTACTTTTATAATGAACAGTAATACAGTCATGTAATAAAGATCAGACCTAAAATTGAAGATTAAACAAAAATAATTACATAATTATGCGGTTGCGTATAGCTTGATATTGCTTGATATATGAATAGAACTAATCACTATTCATTAATTTTTGTTATGTCGAATCTAGGATGAGTGTTATGTGCACACAGTGTAGGGTCACATATTATACTTATAATACATAAAACATGTCTGTGGCAAAATTTGAGTTATGTAGATCTTTTGTTGTGAAATACGAATTAAAATATAGGCAATTTAAAAATATTTATAATAGTGACAATTTGTTATTTACAATAACAGAACTTATAAAAAATTCCTTTTATCTTCGATATTTTATAATATATGTTTAATATATAAAGCGTATATCCTTCAATTAATTATCTTGTATAATTGATATTGCCATTTACAATGTATTAATTATCACACTGTATATGAAAATTCTACATAATATACTTTGTCACGTAATATTATAAGATGATATATAAATTTAAAGTTTGAATCTATATATTGACCACTGATTTTATGTATAAATCGTATGTGCTTATGTATTTTGTATCATTGTATCAAGTAAATATTGTACGAAATAAATACACGATAAAATTGGTTATTTGTATTTACATATACCATAAAGATATATATGTATATATATATATATTTAAGATATTTGTATTTATAAAACTTATCGAATATGTCGGAGAAATGGTGTCACCCTCCTCTTAACTTTGATTAAATTCCGCCAATATATCTACTCAGTGGTCAATTCAATCGGATTTGAGAGTCGAATCTGCCTTAACAACCGCATTATATTAAGATATACACAGGATTTCAAAACATATACATACACACACTACACAAGTATAATAGCTGGAGGAGAGAGTGATGCAGGGAGGGTGACCACCACTTTACAAAATATGGCTGGATATGCCCCGAGCTAAAAAGCACTCTCAGAAATGCCCTAATGTGTAGATAACTCGGATCATTCTGGCCATCGCCATAATCGTGTTAGTACAGCTCACCCCTACAGTTCTGACGAATATTGTTCTGATTGAAAAAGACGAATAAGTGTTATGCGGCCAAATTTTTGCGTTAATTCATTTTCCCAGTTTCTCCCCTTTTTATAAAATTTTTCCTGTTCCTTCCTGATATATCTGTTTTATAGGTGTCAGTTTGTGTGATTTATCTGATCATCTTATACTTATAGCTTCATATCTGTTTGAATGCTAAATACTTATAAAATTATTATTTTTACCAAAAGCGAAGGCATTTTTCTTAAATATTTTTATCAATATGTACAGTAAAAGTCTTTAAGAGCGTTAGGCTTTATCAATTTCATGTGGTTGTTTTAAAAAGCTTTTAATGATTTTGTGTCAAAATAATATTATTAATCAAAGTTTAATTTAATAATATTTATTACTTGATGATATTTAATTATAAATTAGTTTTCATGTAACACAATCATAAATTGCGTAACACACACATTAATATTAAAACATTTAGAAGTAAATATAGACCAAAACTGTGTCACTTATATGTACATATATATAAAATATATATACACTAATATAGTCATATTTAATCGAGAATATTAAGTTTAAATAAAAAGATTTAAAAAAATATAAATAGATTGTATAGTTTTTATTTTAATTTAGTTTTCCATTATTTCTTTAGTGCGACTAAGGTAAGCCTATACATCTAATTAACTTTAAAAAAACTGGTATGATATGTAAGATATTTTAAATCCTTCAAAAGTCTAATAATTTTTGATATTATACATTTATATAAGCTGTAAAACAGATATCGTGATATATTTACAAAAATGGTACACAAATAAACAATTATGGCTTAAAAGACATTAGAAATATATATTCATAGAGAAATTTTAGAAAATATTGTTTAAGTGTAATCAGTTTTATTTTAGTATAACGCGCTTTATAGTGTCAATTTCACGTATTGTAGTATCCCAGTCAGGTCCGTCATAGAAAACTATAAAGGATAATACAGTAACATTCTCGAAATGGATTGTTTATTTGAAATTTCTCTAAAATACTGCAAACATTTTCCGATGGAAAATTAACTAAAATACACAGTTCAGAAAAATACTCTATTAGACACCGGGACTATTATTATTATTACCATAAAGGTATATTTATAAATTATTTGTATCCTTATAAATTTAACACATAATTGATTTAATTGATTTAATTTTTTGTATATGCGTCTATATAGTATTCCTTGAGTAAATATAAAAAAACCTTTAGTGTTTTTAATAATACTTAGTCGGTACTAAGATTACCTTCTTAGTAGCAAGCACTAAGTTTAATTTCAATACTTAAGTCCGTAATATTTTGTAGAATTTTATTGAAGGATATTTTTAATAGCTTATAAATAAATGCAGTCCTTATATTCGATTCTAATTTCATGCACCTGTCAAAGTGGCTTTTATAGTTTTCTAAATTGTCCATTTGTAATATATTTATGGAAATTAAGAAAGCAATAATTAACAATATATAAATTAAAATATAGCTACAGTTAGTTTAATACCACTGATAATTACCACTTACATGCCATTTGGAATTTTAATAAATCAAATTCACTCAAATGTGAACTTAAGTATATTCGTGAGTGTGCATATGCTATTTAATTCTAAACTCCGGCTATATAAAGAATGTCGCAGTTACATCATTTAAAAACAAGTTGATCTAGTTTTCGAAGCATGATACCTTCAAGGAAATTGAAATAAACCAGCTCCTCTTAACAGATGAGCGAACATACCTCAACACCTAACCAGTGAAAAGCAGACAGCGCGGCGCCAGATTTATAATTGCATCATAATAAATGACGCGAAAAAGTGAAAGTGAGGGAGAGGAGGGGGGGGGGGTGGTCAAGTTGTTTGTGATTGGCTCCGATAAGATATTGTCAATGATGAAAAAAACATATGATTGGGTTTGAGGATTAAGAAAATAGAAAGGATTTGTTCTTTCCTTTCCTTTCCTTTCCTTTTACATTCTTTCTTATCAACAATCGTTATATAGACAAGTCTAGTTGGCACATACCTACAATATTGGCAGCATATTATAATCTGATATATTTAAACGCAACTTTTTATTCCGCGATATATTATTCTGCGAGAGTTCTCGGGTTTTTGTACGTGCGATAATAAGAAGTGCGAGCAAGGGATAGAAACAAATCGAGTATCATGATGGTCGGCGGCGATTCAGACAGGTGTTGCGCATCGGTTACTGAGGGAATTCAGGCGGCAGAGAATGAGGTCACATCTGAAAAGTAAGTTATAAAATTTTATTTTTATTTAAAAATTCTGATAATCTGTTCTTGGTATATTAATCTTGTTAACAATGAGGCAAATTTTTCATAATTGTCATATTTTTAAATTATATATTAATACATTTTAGTTTGGTTATTGGTACATATTTATAGATGTTAATTCCTTCATATAATTATATTATATTGTTTATATGTATAGCTAAAAGGTTTGTGTATGATGGCATAAAAAGAATTGTAAAGAACATAAACCGTATAAAATATGTAATAAATGATAATAATAATATTATAAGCTTCTTATTTCCTATTCAGCATGGGTATCATAATAAAACATGTAATAGAAAGATAACTTGCTGCAAAATATAGCTTTTATTCTCAAATATTTGGAGAAGACTCCCAAATTATGCAACTGAACGAATGGTCCGTGTTCGTTCCATTATGACATTATTAATATTATGTAATTAGAATGTATGAAAAAAGATTTTATGGTAAACATATGTCTGCTTTCACTGTACATTTGATTCCTAATAATAAAAATATAATTTTCTGTTAATAGAGTCGATGCAAGTAATAGAAATGAATCAAGATGTATGAATATTGATTGAATGAGTGTTTTTAATGTTAAGTGAATTCTGTAAAACATATTCTTATTTTAACGATGTGATATGGTTTTCATTTAGAATATTAATTAGTAAACTATGTTTTTTGCGTCGTTTCGCAAAGGATATATGTATACATCATAAAATACATTTTTAACCATTTTTCTGTTTTATTTAGATACCCCAAAAACCTATGTTACTTTTAACAAATATATTTAGAGATTATAATTTAATATGTTCTAAATAAAGGATTCTATTTTCCCATATCCTATATATAATGCAACAAATGATGTAACAATCTTGCTTTATCACGAAAGTCACAAATAATCTACGCAACAGGTTTTTACCCATCTCCTTCTTCCATGACAACTGCGGACAATAAATTATAATACATTACAATCAGATACACACATACACATACACTATATATATAAGGTGACAATTGCTTTCTCCTCTCATTCATTATTTTTAGAAAAATGAAATAGTGATGCAATTCCTGAGGATTTACCGACCCAACCCAGCAATAATAATCTGCTTGAGCACGATCAACAGATTTCATAAACACACGCACAGACAGACATAACACCATCTATAATACGAAACAGGAAGGCCCGGACACCGTTTGCTTATTTTTTATTCTAATGGAGCATCTTCTTAGTCACCATCTGGTTTTGGATCAACAATTAGACGGTTCAATGGTCGCCCTAGAAAACTCAACTTTTGCTTTGTTATTTTATGTAAAAAGGGAAAGGGGAGACGAATGGCGAGCTAGCTATCTTCACCTATTCCATATATATTGCGCAATTGACTCCGATGACAGTTGAGTTGAGAAGAAAATTAGCGGTTTACTTTTGCATAAATGACCTGTCGAATATTTTCTTGAAAAATGTCCAAATGAAAGCGAGGCCTATGTTTATTATATAGTGTGGGGTTAGCGCCATCATAGCTTTGGCAAATTATATTTCCAAGTTTCTTTAATGAAAGTCATTCTCCCTTATTTTCAGTCATCTTAAAGTGTTTACAAAGTTAGTATATATATTGGGAAGAAAAAAACCATTTCCATTAAATTATGTATACATAATTCTCCATATTATAACCATATTTGTTATGTCGTTACATAACCACGTTTGACAATGCTAGAATTATAGTTTATCTAACATTATATATGAGCATATGCTTGACATAAGGGATTTGTGCATTGAGGGGTTCATTAATTTTGACAAAGCACAGATTTGTCAAGCCATTTTCTGCTTGATTGAAATAGACCATGATAATGTTATGTCTGGGTTAAATCATCCTCCCTCTTCTTCGATTTATGTTTGATATATAATTACCCAATATTCACAAATATTCCTGAAAGTCAATGAAAGTGTGAAATTTATCTCCTCAAATAGTTTTAGGAAAGATAATTGCTTAGAATAAACCGATGGTTGAATTACTTATAGATAACTAATACAACGTTTTAAAGCATTATTTTTGGGTGAATATGTTCTGGATAGAGCAAAGGATATAGTGATATGTGTTATTTATATATTAGAATATATAAAAATATTATAAATGCTTGCTTTCACATATTACAAATTATATAATATTTAATCCATTGATATGGACATTTTTAAATGATTTAATTTATTGAGTTCTATATTCTTGTAAATTTTTCCGTGTTATACGTACGTATATTGCAATATTTTAATTGAAATTCAAGAGTTGTTGTATAATTCTTAATTTATTTGAAATTAAAATCAGCTGTCTTAAAAAATGTATGTGATTTCCGTAGCATAGCGTTAATGAATAACGTGTGGAGAGCCCAAATGCTATAAAAAATGAGAAAAGAGTCTTAAATGACTTGTATAATTATTTATTTTCATATTAATCTCTAAATTGATTTTATTTATTCAATATTCATTAATCTTTATACTGTTAAACGATTAATCTTTCTAAATTTCAAGTTACAACTCTTTTTATTTATTGGAATTACGTAAATATTAACGTAATACTTAATTGACTGCAATCTGCTTGTTTCCAACTGAGTTGTACCAATCTATAAAATAATTTGCTCATCATATACATAGGTATATACATTATGTATACTACACTGGTGTATGTTATGTTTACTGATTCATATTTAGTTACCTTCAGCTCAGAACATTTCTTTTTCACTTTAGATATATATCTAACTATAGATATATATTCCATCTATATGAATAGGTTGTTTGGTAGCAAAATATAATCCAATAATTACTTCTTTTTTTATTTTTAGTATCATTTGGGCTCTTAAATCTTATTAAAAATCAATTGTATTTATTTAAGTTTTTAATTAATAATTTAAACTTGATATTTTTGGATACCTTCGTAATTTAAATTTTAGAAAATCTATGCGGCAATGCTGCTGGAAACATCGCAAAAATTTAACTTTTTATCCTAAATTTATACAAAACAGTTATTTGATGAGATGCGAAAATGCGTTCACTGCGCCTATAGGAATATAATAATTTATTTTAAATAAATTAGGCTTATACGGAAAATATTACATTTTCGGCAAAGTTTCTAACAATATTTCAAGATTACGGAGATTTTATAATTTTTATTATGAAGATTATATATAAACAAGGACTTATAATATCTTCGATATTTCTATTTCTCATAAACAGAGAATTTTGCTTTCATGTTCAGTTTCTGATAATTTATTATATATTATCCCCTTCGTCATATATTTACTATACATAAGCACAAAAATATGGAGGTGTTACTGAAATATTGTTTTTGGTATATTACCCATATATAAATATAGAATAGATATTGTGACACCTGTATCCAGGCAACCTGTAGATATCATAATTATAGTGTTGAGCGTATATTGTAAGTATTGACTTCCGTCTGGAGCGATCTTAGTAGAATGTAGTTGATGAATTATAAATACATATTATATAGGAAGTAATCGAACACTAGTCTATATAATTAAAAAGGTATAACTGCATTGAATATAGGGCAAATAATTTTGAGTTAAAAAGGGTTATTTATTTAATGAGCTTACTATATTTAAATGAAATATGATATACAATATTAGTGCAAAGTATGTATATATATAAATAAATTTATATAAACAGAAGTTATAGATTTACATTTACATGTCAATTTACAGTACATGTATATATCTAGATTTATTTATTGTTCATCAAGTTATCAAGTTATCAAGTCTATCAAGTTATATAACTGACAGTGTCTAGCTATTTAGTATATATAAAGGTATAACAAATAAATATTATTTAAATGTAATTAATTTTTGAAAACTTCCTTAGTTTATTTTTGTGTATAATCTACATGGAAAACCAGAATAATAATGTTACTTACTTGTATATACATTGTATATATATATATATATATTGTAATTGAACAATAAATTATTGTTATACATTATGCTTATATCTGTGAAAATAAAATAAAATGAAATATCTTTTTTATAAATTTGATATGATTAAATATATATATACACATATTATATAAATGTTTGATTTGTAGGATTATATAAATATAACATTGCACATTTACATTATAAAACAATTATGTATCGATTCTTTTTATTTATAGAAAGGATCAAAATGCTTTTAATGCAAAAGTTAATTATAAACAGACATTCTAAATATTTATATGAACGCAATATTAAGATCTGCCTAAATACCTATATAATAGCATTATGCCATCAGATTTCTAAATTTTTTTAGCTTATCTCATATATTATGTAGACTATATGAGTAAAAATGGTGTTTAGGAAAGTATTAACACATGCTTTGAAAACGAAATGCTTATGAATTCTACCTTCTGCGTAATAGACACTTATGTCAGTAAGTAAGTATAATTGCATTTTTTCCTTTGTTTCAGTTCACCAGCTTCTCTGTCGAAGGAGGTTCCCCCACTTCTACCCAAAAAGCGGACTTTTATGCCGGAAGATGGTGACGAAAATGTGGCAGAACCATGTGAGTCCCTCTCCACGCGACTGGAAGAATATCGCGCCACTCTGGAGACTGTCGAGCGCACTTGCAAACGACTAAAGTCCGAGATCGACCGGGTCGCTACCAAAATTACACCGAAAGGTCATCACCATGACAACAAACTGGAGGCTGAGGCTGTTTCTATGGGCGTGGACGGTGTTGGTGCTGCAGAGAGTCTGTTTGTGGTGACGAGTAGGATACAGGAGCAAGTCGAGAAGATTGGCTCGCGTCTATGCAGTGAGAATGAGAAGCTTCTCTATGTTGGCAGAAGCAGCGAGTGTTACAATGAAGCGAACAATCGCTTGGCGGGTTCTGCAGACTGGAAGGAATCTATGGGGGAGTCTTCGGATGAGGACGAGGAGGATGGGGACCATGGTGGTGAGTGTGATCCCCGACTATTATATATGATGAGAGTTTAATAACAGATACACTACCTATGAATAGTTCAGTAAGAATATACCTATATAAGTGTCACAAATGTTTTGATAAGTGGTCACACAAATAAAAACAAAAAACTGTAGCTACACCTAAATAAAAGACGAATAACGATTTGTGTCATTTTAATCTTTATATGGTCTGTATGGATATGCTCTAAAGGGCTATAAGGCTTATTATCATTTCAAAATGATTACAATACGAATTTTATTGTGTTAATGCGGTAGAATAGAGATTCCCATTATTCAAATTTGTAACTTAGAATTATCATAATTTGAATAGTTGAAGGAGTAAAAATGCAGTATGTGCAATAAGTTACAAACAAATTATTTTCCCTATATATAAGTATAACTATGCGTTTATACCAAAACTTCGTCAGCGAGGTATTTTACTTGTTTCTCGAGTAAAGTTTCCAGCAAGACGGAGCACCTTCACACAATGTTACATACACAGGCATTTTTGAACTCAAATTTTTTCGAAAATTATTAGGATAAAAAATTCGTAATCCTCCACATATAACCAGATTTAACATCCTGTGATAAAGCATCGTGGCGCCCCACAATGAGCATCATGAAACCTGATTTCATAGGACTCAGAAAATTAGGAATGTCGAGGACACAAACAAGCTGTTATAGAAATTATATTTTTTGTGAAGTTACCAATTAGCTTCTTAAAAGAATAAATAATAGAACCTTCATGTATTTTGAACCATGTATATAGAGCATAACGGTGTCTTTGAGTGAACCCCTTCGAACAATAACTTTGACGGTATCAGAACCTTTCGAATGACAGTTATATGTACCTACAAAATATACATATACATATATATAGTGTGTAATGTTATGTAAAATGTTAGTTAAAAAGTGTTACATGTAATATACTTCCTGTTTTGTATAATATTTACACGAAACTTTTTAAATAAAAAATATTCGTAGTAAATTATGACTCACACTGTATTTATTAACTCTATCCATACCGGGGGGGGGAGCTGATTCAGCCCCCCCCCCTCTTCTATTTTCGCTGGCATTTTTTATTGAACAATTTGATTACAGTAAGCTCTCGTGACTTTTCCTAAAATGAAGTTTTACTACTTTTAGCGCAAAAAATACATTCATACAGACACGATCATGAGAGTGGTTCCATAACCACCACCCCAAATTTATAAAAAAAATAAAAAAAATAATTTTAATGTTTTTTTTAATAATACATATATATATCAACTTACTTCATTGAAGTGTCAAAATTTTATATTTTATGTTTTAATATTATAGATGTTCAAAATGTTGGGTGTGAAAAATCAAACTTAAAAATATAATAATTTGATTTATTATAAATGTTAGACTTTGTTAAACTTCTATGTTACATTAATATAGCTTTCCATATTATCCTTAATGTGCAAGTGAGAATGTAATTTTATAACATTTGTATATGTGAAGTGCTAACATTTGTAACTAGGTAATTTATGGAGTCATCAGATGGAGATGGATTATTCTTTTATAAATGTAATATAAGAGCGTAAATTAAAAATATAATCATATACTACATATATACTGTATTCAACTCGACTGCTACATAATGTGTCTCTGGCTATCGTGTGCTACTTATGTATTATTTTTATGCTTTTCTATTATAGCTGTATTATCTCTCACCTTGTAATTGCTGTAATAAAATATATTAATTATTACTTTTATAACTTTATTATTAGTTGCTCTTTGATTATATTTTCAGTTTTGATTCATAAATCTAAGTGTATACCTAAGCCAACTGTTTTGACGGCTGAGTAAGATCACCTTGCATGCATTAACTGCTGCAGGACTTAACTCTTGAAAGGTTGGTGACATATTATTCTACAGAGGCTCTTGGGATTTTCCCAAACCGATTGTGCGTTAATGACACACAGCGGGTTGTTTGTAGACCCTTGGAGTCAAGGCAGGCATGTGTATCACGTTAATTCAGCTGTAGCGTGCTCCATATCTGCAGGAATTTGCCAGCTCGTCTGTTTATTCCTCAACGAAAATATTTCAATCCTGAAACAATTGATAGCTAACAGCTGCCATCTGTAAAGCTTCATAAATCTAATGATTACTCTTATAGCTCCTGTTTTACAGGCATAATTCTGGAAACACAATAAAGTTTTGAGAAGCTACCTGCGCCACTACCGCATTAAAACTTGAAGAAGTTGTATATTCCAGGAGAGTTTATGTGAAGTTCAATGCTGCACCAAGGACCATATACGCGCACCCTCCTCTGCTTGGAATAGAGGAGAATGCGCGCAATGTAGAAGTTGGTTCGTGATCCTGAAGGAATTTTCTTTGATTGCTGAGTGTCCTTCATAACCAACGATACGGAAACACACCGGGCATAAGTGTCTGCCTGTGTTTGATATGCGCGATGTGTGTATAACCCATCTATAATATTGCTTGCTGCTTATGCTTCTATAAATCTCTTGAAGAATCTTCGTCCATATCGTCTCCTCCATGCATAACTTTCTGAGTTTTGTACGCAGCTAAGAAAAGTTAGTTGTGCCTAGTTCAAATAATCTCTTTGCATAACTTTCGTCGGAATAATAACTTGTCCCCCAGAGTCTGACAAAATAGCCCTCTTCATTTCCCGATCATCATATCATCGAATTCTACTTTAAACAATCTGCGTTTTTCCCTTCTAACCTGCTTTTTCCTCCTTCTTCTTATCCTAGCTATGCACAAACACATATTTATTCTTTTACCTTAAATTATACAAATTTTAAAGATTTAACTGCGATAGAAACTATTTTACTTGTTTACGAAGGAATATATAAAATAGAAATTATCTCTTCTATGCTTATCAGTATAATTTTATTATTTTTTCATTATAAATATTTAAGCTTTTAATACGGTCTACCGTTTGGGTATCATATAGAAATAGATATGATACCCAATTGTTTCAAACAATTTGGTTCGATAGAATGTTTGATAAATTGGATATAAATTATTAAGACTTTTTGTTATGAGGTTAAAAGTTGGTTATGAAAATAATTAAACTTTAAATGTATACTGGTATTATACATATATGTTAATAATTTATCATTATGTTCATACCTATTATAATAAAAAGTTCAAATCATTGTTGGAATTATGATTCTTCATGCTAAAATAAGCAGTTAAGCATCTTATTTCTACATCATTGGATAAATGTTCCTGAATAATCACGTTTTATAGAGCTTGCGTCTTTAATAATTATTTTATCGATAAAATAAATTCTATAATATTCACATTCACATAACTACATATATATATATATATACATATGTATATAAGTCAAAATTTTAACACTTTTTCACAGTAGCAGACATAACATATATAGTATTTCTTATTTACTCTTTCTTGTAAATTTTTATTGAAATAGAAATTTATTTTGTAAGTTGATGCCACATATAAATAGTACTATTTATTCTCTATAAATACCATTAAAGAATTGTTTAATACGTTTATTTCTTCTTACATTAAAATTCCACACATTGAAATATTACTTTTTACATATTTTGAAGTATACATATATATGTTTCTTAAAAATTTTAAAAATATAATTATTTAAAAATTGAAATATTTCATCTTTAAAATAAACATTGTTTTACTTTTCTTTTTAGAATAAATATAAATGTTAAAATATGAATATGAACATTTGACACACAGATTTTTTGGTCGTTGAAAATTAATATTGTTATTTTATTCATTAAATTGAACTAGAAAAGTGAATCTGAACATTTTATTGGAAAGTATACAGTAATAATTTTTAGAATAAAGGAAAATGTTGTTATTATTTTTCTTAATACATATAATATAAAAGGAAATATGCATTTAGCGACAGTAAGAACATACTTTTTTAGGTCTTAGTTAAACTATAATCACATTTGTTTAGTTTCTTTCATACAATATATGAATATGAACAGAATTGGATATCATATATTTAAGTATTACAATTATAACATTTTTTGCGGTAAAACAAAAAAATGAATCTCTCACGGTTTATCAGTCCTAGTTAGACGTGTACAATATAATATGCGGAATGACATCCGAACTTATGCATATGCAGTGTCAGTTTTGCACTGTGCTGCATATAATGTGCAAATAGCATCTTCTGTGCATCATATCGCTCAGTGAATAGACGAATTCTCACGCATTTTCAAGATAATCATATGCATGTCATCAGATATTTGGAAGTCGACCCTCTCTTTGTCTATACTTGCATCATATACATATATTTAACATGTTTACTACCTCTTATAATTTGCTGAAAAAAACATGCATATCTTGTTTTTGCGTAGAACTTTTTGCGCATATTATGCGCATATTATTAGATATGAAGATGTGACATACACCCATGTTTTTAACGGTCTCAGAGTAATTCTTTGTTTTGTTTCGAGTCGTCAAAAAATTTTTTTCGCTCGCTGAATAAATAAATAAATATATACATATATCTGGTGTTGGTATAATACACCTCTGCATCGCTAATTGCCATATTCGAGGTGCGCTAAAGAAGAGCATAAAAATGTAACAACAACTGCAAGTAGAATTCAAGCATTTCTATATCATATTTCCGGACATTCCAAAACTTAGTTTACATTGCGTGTACAGCCATATATCATCTATTTATGTTGGACATATTATATAAATGAATATTTAAGTGTGTTTATATAAATATCTATTTTTATTTCTAAAAATATACACTGTCTCTTTATTTTTGACCCCGAATTATTCGAGCAAATCGTTGTTCACTCCATCGTAACAACTTTTTCATACGTCATATATAGGTTATTGTCGTCACCATATGTAAACCTGGTCAAAACGGCCATTATATGCGTAATGCAAATATACAATCATACCAGATACTTGCACTCAAGATTTAATTAGTATTCAATTTCACATATATAATGAATGTCGCTAACTGCCCCGTCAGTTGCAAATTAGACAGGTTCGACTAAAAAATCCGGTATTATATAATTATTCGGGGCCTATAACAATTAATACTCCTAGATATTTGACAAGTATATATATGGACATCATTAAATATGCATATATATGTATAAAATTAGAAATAGAATGGTCGATATTCATTCATTATATCATCTGTTCTTATAACACTTTACTTGCATAAGGATAATGCAAACATGCATATAATAGATATATATGCATATTAGGATTTTGTTATTTTTACCCTTTACCTAGAGAACAAGGTATTTCAATATCCATGAGACATTTGCACTAAATCATTTGCATAAATAGTCTACTATATATGTACATATAATAGATGCATTTTATATTATACCCTGGTAATTTGTATATAATTCTACATTTTATGGTTTTTGCATGTTTATAGTAAGAATTAAGAAAAATAGTCATTTTAAGGAAAAATAATATGAAATTTCCCTTGCATAATATACCTACAAAGAATTTTAAAATATAAATTTTCTATTTAATATTAAACAACTATAAATGTATTGCATGGTGAATACATTCATTCTTTTGATGCACACTTAATTTTATGCCTTATATATAATTTAAATGCCTTTTGACATAAAGAAATGTTATCTATAAAATGTTTGATATACCTATATATGTAAAATACTAATATTTAGGTGTGATATGTGTACTAAGTATGTATAATTTTACTAACAAAAATATTACTTGAATAGTATTGCGATGTTGCGATAAAGTATACAAAAACACAAATAGACAAGTAGCTTTGAAAATATATAGAGATTGATTTATCATATTTAATTGAATCAATAATAAGTTTTATATTTTTAATATAAACGTTAAACGTTATTATAATTTTATTGAACAAATCATATAGGAAGTGTTTATTGTAAAAGAAGACTATTTATATAGCAATACTTTTATTTATAATCTTATATAAATTTATAAGCGATGTCATATAGGTTACATTTTCTATACCTAAATTTTTTTAAACTGAGAATGAAATATTTTAATAACATATTCTATTGAGACCAATTATTATCGACATTTATATAACCGATAATAATTATTACTGCTTTTTGGGACCCGAACTTAGCTAATTACAGTTTATGTGTATTATTAAAACTATAATATGATACATTTATATATTTTGTTGAACATCGTATAAGCCACTTGACGGTTATTAATTTCGAGAACATTTTATACAAAAGCTTTCTTGATACAAGAAATAATGTAAACAACACAAAAATAACTTTATTCGATCAATATAATCAATTTAACATCAATATATATATATATACATCGATTATAAATTATTGACCCCTTCCCTTTCTGATAATCTTTTAGTGTCCAACAAATCAAGCCTACATTGCAGTCAACAATTACATTTGCTTGCTGGTAGTGGAGCTATGTACTCAACCTCCTTGCCTCCCAGATGTCCCGGAAGTAACCCGTCAGCAGCCATTGCTATTGGAGACGAAATCTCGTCCCCATCCCCATCTCCCTTTACACTGGGTCACCACCATTACCACAACCACAGTCGACCAAAATCGTTGCCCCCTGGTAGCTACCTGCCCTTTCCTTCAATTACTCCATCCAGCAGAGAGGATAGTTTCAATTGGAGCAGTAGCGAGCGCCACGAGCCTCTAGATCTTAGTGTCACAGGCCGGAATTTCGCCTCCCCCAACGGGGATCTGCTTCATATCAACAATAACAACAATAACCATAGCAACGGGGAGAGTTTGTGCGGGAGTATACAGAGGCCTGATTCACCCGATGGCGGGGGTGGTCTACGCCGGCCTTCAGATGACACTCTAGAGCGCTTCATGAAGGTGGATCCCTCGCAGAACGTCAAATGGAGAGAACTCGCAGAACGGTTTGGGAAGGAGCTTGCTCCAAATATTTGCGGCATCTGTGGGAAAACGTTGAGCTGCAAGAGTGCCCTCACTATGCATTATCGCGTTCATACCGGTGAGCCCCGTCCTGCTGTATTGATAGCCAATTTGTTCTGTTAGGAGAAGTTTTTTTTTGCAAAATAAGCGTCAATTTAAATTTAAATATAAACTATAAACTATAAAATGATCAATAATCATAATAGAAAATTAAAAAAATTGATCAACGAAAAAATGTGTGGCCAACTTGTAAACTGTTGTCTTTTAGTTAAAAGAGTCTAATTTTGTAAATATCTCCATAGAAAGGATTTGAGCCTGACAAAACTTAAGTAGACTAGGAATTCTTTAATTATAGATTTAAAAAATTATTATTAACAAGTAATTATATTTGTATGTTTTTATTAGAAAATCTAATAAATTTTTATATATAACTTATTATTAAAATTTCAAGTTTATTGCGATAGAAATATGTAGTTTGTTTTCTTATGGGTTACAAATCAAAACCAAATAAATGTGCATGCGTAATTTGAGTTTGTTATTCGAACTATATAATTAAAAAAGAAGAAATTACATATTACGTAATTCTGAACGTGTAAGGTATACCTATACATTATATAACTCTACGTATTGTGTGTGCAATATTAATTTAAAGTTTCCTTCATTTCTACGGTATATATATCCAAACTACATTCAGATACTACATATACTTATTAAAATATTAGAAAAAAGTGTTGTATGTGAACTAACTTTTATTATTGCATATAGGTACATATATGTATATAACTATCTATATATATTGTATTTTTTAGATCTTAAATTCACAAGCAAAAAATTATATAATTGGGAATTTTTCTGATTCATTTTAGAAGAACGGCCCTTCGTCTGCAGCATTTGTGATAAAAGATTCTCCACAAAAGGCAACTTGAAAACACATCTTGGGGTGAGATTTATTTTACTAATTAAATATACGAGTAATACTACATATACATATATACTTCGTCTATAGTTCCCTGTAATAATTTTATTAATTTTCATGTAGGTATTAATTGTTATTGATGATACTGTGTAGGTATATATTATGTTGCGTAATCAGATTGAAAAGTCTATTTGAAATTTAAAAATAGAGTGAAAACAATCAACATTAAATTTAAATGCATTTCATTGCACAACACTGTCGGGTCCTCTCTTCAAATACAATGAATATGAAATTGGCGGGTAATATTGCATAATAGTCTCGAATAATAAATTGAACAAGAAAAACAAAAATACATATTATGCGAGTTAAATACTTAAAAATACCCTTTGAGAATGACAGAGATAGTGAGGAAATAGAGAAATTATGAAAGTTTTGAAAAAGTGTTAGGAAAAAGTGGGACTAAATAAAAAAGAAGGCACCGTTATTGGAAGAGTTCTATTTAAGGGAGGATTATGTCATTTGATTAAAATGGATTCCTTGATTATAATATCAAAGTCCGATGAGCCTAAACTAATCGTTTCAAAGGAACTATTCAACCCGCCTTGTATTTATTTTGTTTTTCTTATTTAATGTATCAATCTATAAAACCTTTATGCAGTATATTATACTCGCCAGTTTCATATTTATTGTACTTGAAGAGGGACAGTGTTGTATCTGAACGTGTTGTGTAATAAAATCTATTTTAATTTAATGTTGATTATTTTCACTCTTTTGTTTAAGACATACTCTTTACCAAACTTTGCTTTGAAATGAATTCGCACATATTTATAATTTTCGATTATCAGGTAGAAAATAAACTTTCTGAGATCCTAAAAATAAAAGATAAAATTAAGTGGAACGTATATATTATAATTAACTTTTAACTAAATCTATATAAAACAATCGTGTGCTTGCATTAACTTATTTATCAGTTATTATTTAGCTCTAAAATAATTTTACAACTAAATACTTGAATAATGAGCCGGATTTGTATATTATATATGTATCTACATTTAACATTAGGATATATTTATAAAGTAGATACATGATGATTTAATAATTAGAATAAAACAAGCTTGTCTCCATGCTTTCAACACTAATTTAGCAACACGGAGACACAATCGACGCCGTCCGCTCGACCAGTGTTTTCATGACAACCTCAACACCAATGATGACGTCAGGCGACGCTCTGATGCAATGCGGTGAGGATGGTGGTCCCCCAATTCCCTTTTACCTGGAAGCAGCATCTCTTCAGGAACTGGACAGTTATTCAAAGGAAGACTCGGTCACAGAGCCTCCCCCTACACTAGACCAACAGCCTCAGCAGCAGGTCTTCTACACAGGGGACAACAAAATCGACGAGAACAACACCGACTTGGAGACAGATGTGCATATTGTTGCCACGGAAAGTGCCGGGTCTGAAAGTGGAATTGCTATGTCGGGACTGCAGATTGTTGAAGCAGAGGCTGAGGTCGAGAATATGACTACAACTGAGGAGAGTGTGAAACTCGAGAGCACTGCCGACAGTGGCATTATTTTGGCAACCAGCAGTCAATCAGAGATTGGTTCCCCGGACACCAACACCTCAGCCTCGAGCCGACGCAAGGAGTACAACTGTGAAACATGTAGTAAGGCATTCCCTACTCGAAGTGCCCTTCAGATTCACACTCGGTCTCACACAGGAGAGAAGCCTTTCCACTGTGCCGACTGTCAGAAACCTTTCAGCACTCAGGGCAACATGAAAACCCATCGTGAGAAACACTGTCCTTGCCGCCGGAATGCCAGTCAACATCAACATCAGCAGCAACAGGCTTCTCAACAGTCGGGTATGGATTGTCTACAGGTGGGTGTACCACCACCGCCGCCACCGCCGCCTGCAAGTTGGCAGCATCATCATCTGGCTGCATTCAGCCCTTTCTGGCACCAAGTAGTCCGGCCCAGTTTACCGTTGATTGGACCAGCTAACTTCCGGTCTCTTCTCTCCTCTTTTCCGCCTCCTCCCCCAGGACCGGAGATGAAAGGTGGGCCCATGTCGCTATCCCCCTGGTTGACTCTTCCCTCACCCGGACAATTAGTGCATACGATGGATTTGACCCCATCCTCCTCCAAGATAGCTGAAATCAGAGGAGGGGAGACTAACTCGGAATCGCTGGGAAACTAGGGTGCTTGGACTCGTCCCCTTTATTGTATATGACTTTGTTCAGTTCAAAGACGTATATAACAATTTAGATTAACAGAACAGTGCTTCCTTCATTCTGTATATAGAAGATTTTAAAATTAAATATTTGTACAGAGCTTAATAGAATATTTTAAAATGTTGTATATGGGCAAACTTTTTATTTAGTTCGGTTTGATCACTTTTTTTCTGCAACCCGCGTGATTTAATTTAGTTAATAATTATGTGAACATGATTTTTATATTACTCATATATGCACACTTATTTCTCATTTATATAATACCGAAGTGATTTTGCAAACACTCATGGAATCTCCGTTTTAGATAAAACCACATGTACAAACACTAAATAATACCGACTGTTTTAGTATTGGCGAGCTATTAAAAATAAACAAAGTCAACATTTGTATGTATATGTAACCAATTAATTCAAGTTAATATTTCGCCGTTTGTATATGGTTCTTGAAATAATAGGTATTTGAAATCGGAACTTGATAAACGATTATGATTACATATCTTGTGATAATTAGTATCTATGCTAAATATATTATAATTGTAAATAGATGAGAATTTACAATTTTTAATTTTAAATATCCGCAAATTAGATAATGTAAAATATTATCTTTTAATTTACAAAAAACACATATTTATTGATATACATGTAATAAAATTAGAATTTACAAATAATAAATGGATATATAATATATTCTCTAGGAGATTCTAGTAAAACTTCAACTATTCTGCATGCTACTTTATAAAGTGTACATATAGAGATTATACTCGTAATTACATAAAAACTTACAGAAGTTTTAGACATATAGGTGTCCTATATGTTTTGTGACACTTTCCAAAATGTTAATCACGCCATTAATTGTATGTATATTTTATAATGAACTTATTGTTTTGTTAACTTTTATTGTATTATGATATAGTATATACAAATATGATAATAAAATGTAACATTTTAAATAGATTTAACTTTAAAAAGATTATTTGGGAACAATCTTAACAATGTACGAATATGAAACTGATTAGTATTTAAGCACCTTATACATTAATAATACATACTTAACTTTATATTAAATATAGAATTCTTGGAATATTCATGTAAACATTAAATGTCACTTAATTTTTGTTTTTACTTTTATTTCGTAGATTTCGTATTGTTATGAATTAGTATATCACTCTGTACATACATTTAGAAGTATATAAAAATAAAGTATTTAATATAAATAGAAACTGTAAAAACATTTAAAGCCAATAGTTATTCTGCTTTTGTCACTTATAGTTGACTAATTTTGAAGGGAACTTTTAGTTTTAAGATATTTCCAACTTCCAGGCAATAATTTCACCAAATGATTTCTGATGTTTTTGTAGATATATGTATATGTATATTTGTATGTATATGTATGCAATTAATCTTCAAATGAAAATAATTATCGAATGTTTTTAATTCTTAATTCCCAGTGTGCGTTTATGTATATTTGTGGCTTTATACCTACTGAGTATGAAATAGTTTCTCATATGGCTTTGATCCCACTGTGAGGAATACAAGTAAGGAAGCATATACACATATTACGAATATATAATGTACATATATGCATGTATTTGGAAACAGAAATAGGAGAGAACAATTAAAATTCCTCTTGACTCTTCCTTCATACTCTCTAGGGGGTATGTTGTGTGTGGTCACGCTGAAATTCATATTTTTCAGTATAATGATTATCACCAATTATCCTAAAGATGTCCGAACTATGCTCCCCCCCCCCCATAAGTAATTATTCTTCTGTCCCTCCTAAATAGTCAGACTTTCCCCCGTTGAATATACATAAATATAAATTGGCCAACATGAGGAGCGCCTTATGCTAGAAGAAAAACTTAAGATATCCATATTTAAAAATGAAATGACCTGGGTAGAGCGAAAAAGTAATTGCCAGATTATACAACATTTTAATAGCTGAGACAGGCCGTTTGACATAGTCTAGGCCCCTGAGGAGTCCCATGTATATTGACCATAAGTTAACCAGATATAACATTCAAAATAAATGGCATATATACGTCATATAACTAATCTACAAAAATTATATTGACACTGCCGTATTAAAAGACAAAAATAATGACAAATTTATTTTGTACGAGTATGGTCCATGTATAAGTTGAGTACGTCTTCTTATTTTTCCTATTTTAAGAGCGCTGTTTCGTACATATAACACGAAAAAGGTAAGCATTACACTGAGATTTAGTGATGTAAGAAACCTACAAAATATTAACACATACAATATTGACATTTTAATATTTAAGACAAATTGTAAGAAAATTAATAACTCTAAGTTATGCTACATACTAGACAGCATAATGCAAGTAAGAATCAGTGGGTATTTTTGTATACTAAGACTTCATATCCATTGAAATATGGTAATTGACGAGGTAAAATTTAAATGATATAGGACAAGAGAGACTATTATAAATTAAGAAAAGATTTTATACAAGAGGGGTGCTGATGATGAAAATTTTCTGAATTGAACATTCGTGTTATTGAGATAAATGAGCGATGAATTTCATGGAGTATTATTTTGGAGAATGTTCAAGAGCGGCTAGTCATGCCGAACCTATAAGGAATAATGCCTCTATCCAGGTACCACTAACGTTCTCTGGGTTCCCGAAAACTCCTCCACGTTCTCCTCCGGTTCCCAAACTGCTAAATATTCTACCTTATGCATGCAGTTCTCTGTAATGTCTGCAACACACGGGGAAGAGTTATAGTCTGGTGAAGATGGAAATCATGCTAAAGTAGGGGCGAGCCTGGTGTGGAAAGAAGATGGGGGATCGATCAACCGGAGCAATTAATAAAGTGAGCAAAATTTGATCAACATCTTGGAGAGCTCCCTAAATTCTTCCCGTAGATTAATCTCACGATGATGACGATGGCCGCGCGGAAGCAATACACTTTCTCCGAATGGTTTAGATAATTCAAGATGGGTATTAAACTCTTGCTATCTATAACTAACAATTTGCGAATATACAAAACATACCTAACCTGCGTGCGCATATAAAAGAGACAAAATTAAGAATAGGGAGAGGAGGTATATTTAGAGGGGGGGGGGGGCTGAAGATAACGACAAGCAAAACGAAAAATCTTAATTAATAACAACTATTCGCATAGTCTATGGAGAGACGTAATCAAAGATGAGAATGAGAGGGCTGGCAAAAGTTTTTGAATTTCTTTCTGATTCTTCAAATTGTCTTGCTTTATGTTTGGAAATATCTATATATATGTACATTATATATGGTATATACATATCCATATATATGCTGATATATCTTTGTATATATTAGAAAGATAAAAGGATTTTGTGATGGGTTCTCGATAGATCAATTGGACACTATATTCACATATTCAAATATAAAAGATGTGTTATATTTTGTAAATAAAGTAAGGAGAGGGGGGAATAAGCTTGTTTCATCAATCTTCCTTCTTTTCTTTATATCAGTCTACAAAGTAGTGATGTTTACTTTAAAGTTTTGAATTTCTTAAAATTTTCAACCAAAAATATCTGCTCTTTTTTAAATTGCAAAACCTAGTGCCACTTTCAAATGGACAGTAATGATTTAAATTTTGTTTACTACATATAATACACTTATTGTTCAGGTTTTAGTGAATACATTTGTTATTATGAAATCGAAAGTGTCTTTCTATCTATCAAAGTAATATGCCAACTTTTAAATTATGAAGTTTACAAAAATGAAAAAAAATTCATTAAAGTAATAATGTAAATCATAACTAAGAAAACATTAAACTTGTATAAGTTGTGCTTTCAAATAAAATCAATTCAGATGCATTTATTTTGGACATTTACAAATTTAGCGACAATTATTTTGGATAATTTAGTTAGGTATACATTTTTATTTAATATTAGGTAATAGCTGTTATGTACCTCCGTTATATATAGTCTATATAGAAAACGTATATTATTGAATATAGTATCACTTTTGATGTGTACTATAAATGTAGTATAATACATTATATCGCTGTTTGCATATTTTATTTGAATAAACTAAAGGCAATGCTTTAATCAATTAATTTAACAATATAAAAAGAGAAAAAATATATTAATTCGTAATTTTATTCTGGTATTTAACATGGGAACAAATGGAAGAAATATAGTGAGGAATATAGTATATTTAAAACAAATACACTTTTATCAATTGGTGCATCATATTATAATATTCACAAAAAAGCAGAAAAACTAAATATACATGAAAGCTACATTTGTACAGAAAATTTAGCAAGTAGTACATTACACAGATTGAATAGTGAAAACTGGATGTCATAAATATTCTTTTCCCCCAGGATATTCATATGCTCGTGGTATATACATATATAATATTTTCAATATATATGCCACTCTGTGTTATCAACCATGCATAAAAAAAATTAGAACAGAACAAAAATCTAAAAAATATCTGTAAAACTGTACAATTGTCGAGAAATTAGTTGGCAATTTAACAAATAAACAGTTGAAATGAATAATTTGACACCATTATGACAGTCTAAATCATAATTTAATTGTCAAAAAGACTAATAAAAAATTGATTGAAACAATATAATTACAATTACGCTATTCAAACTATCATAGATCATCATAGACATCGTTGATTAGTGTCAAATGAACTAAAATATAGATAGATAGTAACAACTTTAAATGGCGTAAAAAACAAATATTCAAAAAATGTCAAGTAACCTATTGAAACGTTAAATTTGAAAAGCACAAAAACAATAAACTTAATAAATTCAGAATGGCTCAAAAGAATTTTCAAAGATAATAGGCAAATACCACATTTCTGTATATTTTGGATAAATTGAAGTATCCTAAAACAGAACGATTTAAAAGTCCATTTTCAGTGAAACCAGAATTGTTTTGGAACTAAATATTCTTGCCTCACTGGTATGAAAGAAGTTAGCCAGAAGTCTGCAGCAAAGACGAGTTGGGTAGTTGGCGCAGAATTTCTTCAGAAAGTTCAATCTGCAGAAAAATAAAGATAATTTTTACAAAATAAATATCGTATACTACTTAAAAAATTTAAAGTAATATAACAATTATTTTGTTAATATAAAACAAAATATATTGAGTCTGTAAATTAATTATAAAAAAATACAGGGCTGGCATTAAAAGCAGTACCGATGACTTAAAAATATAAAAAGGAAATCAATTCTAAATTTTTCATACCAGCTATTTTGTATGTTTTAATATTATGCAGTATATAAAGCATTATTTGAACAGATTTTTGATAATATAAATCCCCGACTTTTTCCGATTTTACTTTATATCTACGTTTCTTTATGCGTTTAAATATTGTATATTGACTGTAAATACCATAGACTAATAATTAATACTTTTACTCTATGGAAAGAATTGTATTTCTATGATCATGAAATAGCTTGAAAATCATAATTATTTATAATCTGTTAAATTATAAATTTAATAAATATCGCAATATGATTAAGTTCAAACTCATAATAATATGCACACATACTCATACAATTTATGTTTAAATTATAAACATAGTCATAGAATTTCCAGAACTACAGGAGCCATGATAAAGTGTATGCGGTGAGCTTTTAGTAATTATGCTTTTAATCAGGGTGCTTTCTCACGACTTTGATTATATTTTCAACAGGATACTATGCCTGCCATACTCCACACTGGCCAGAGAATGAGATCTAGTTGCTCGAGTGGCACTTACTATCCACGACTTGAAACCAATGCAAAATTTGAGAGGGTAGATTATTTCAAAGTTTATAAGGTAGAATCACCGTGCAGTGTATTAACAATTTTTTAATGCTACAGTTTACATTTTTTGTCCATACGAAATTTGATTTCATAACTAATCCAAATGAATCAATACAGAAGGCACTGAGAAAAGAAACGGGATAACCGAACTATTGTTAGTAATATCAACATTTTAAATAATATAGTCAACTTTTGAAACAGTGGATGTGACTCAGCATCTGATTGTTTGAGGTTTCTAACATATCAGTTACTTCTATTGCATTTATTTCAGCAATGACTTAATCCAGAAGGGTTGGTAATTCAGCCATACCTTTTATAACTAATTTCAAAGAGATATTTGCAGGAAAATAAACATCCATTTATGAAATGTTTTATAATTATGAGTCTATAAAATATGCCTGTATAGACTCGTATGCCAATTGCTCTAACTGAGAGCTCGATTCTCCAAAAAAAAGTTTGTTTTTAAAGTAAGAAAACATCATTAAAGACATAATAGCTATAGAAACAACGTAAAACTAACAGATTTGATATTATAAATTTTAAGAACCCTGGAAACATAAAAATTCAATCGATGATCATTGGCCTCGTTCGTTTTGCATGAAAAAAGCAAGTTGAACAGGCATTTAGTTAGCTAGTTGTGGATGTCCAAGTTTCGGTTTTAGCAACTAAAATACACGTCTCTAACGCGTTTAGGTTTTTGTTTGAGTAATTGATTTAATTGGATAACATTTTTATGTTTGAACTGCCTGCACGGAACTCATGTAAACAATATCAACCAATTAAATCACACAAACAACAAATTAAACGTGTTAGAGATGTGTAGTTTAGTAGCTAAATCCGAAACAAGACATCTAAAAATAGCTAAATAAACTTAACCTGTCCGACTTGATTTTTTAAAGTTTAGTTGTAAGAAAAAATCGACCATTAATCGTTTATTCGAATAATAATAAAAATTCTGTAAAATCAAGTGAAATTATTATTGTTATTAGTCTATATCTATGTCTATGCCTTGTAAGCCATTGAGATTGATTTGAAATATCTATTAAATACATTTCTGCCTGATAATTTTACATTTACTACGTTTATTAAATACAAAATACAACAACTAACGAGACAAATATAGGTACCACAAAATATGCACTTAAAACACATTTTTTAAAGTTGTTACAAGTAACTAAAAATTAAAAGTGCAATTTTCAAAAGGACCATGAATGTAAAAAGGATCAGAAAAATCAAAAACAATCGGATTTCTAACAGAAAAAATGTTAATACTAATAATGCAATCGTAGTAATTGAAATCAATAACAATAGAGTTTCTATATGAATTCTTCAGGCAGAAATCCTATATTATTATTGACTATTCGGCAAATATCCTGATCAATAGTAATATTAAAATGATTTTACAGGCAGTAATAAACCATACTGCTTCAGTCTAATTGGTTAATGCTGCCTTAAAAATCCTGTCAACATTGTTATATTGCAATGCTATTTAAATATAATGTACAAAGCTAAAAAATCAGATTATGATACAATGACATAGGCATAGCATTGATTTGGGTACACTTTGCATTCGTCTTCGATATCGATATGATATCCCCTATATCAGGGTAATTTTATAATTAGAAGATATTAAGTAAAGATTCTAGTAAAATATTGTAACTGTATACCCACACACCTGCTGTCCATCATCGGTGATACAGTAGACAGTGGAGGGTGTTCCATCCACCAGAATGATATGGCCTCCATCCGCCTCGTCCAAGTCCTCTGACTGTGGACACCGGTGACGACCGATGGGACCTGTGGCGTCCTCGTCTTCTGGCTCTTCCTCCTCACTGTCATCTGGAGTGTATGGTTGAGTCAGGAACAAAATTACATATTCGTCATTTTTAAAAAACGTTGCATAAGAGAAAATTTATCTAAGCAAGCCTGTAATATGTTGTAAAACTACAAGCGTACGGTTTGCATAATGAAACTGGAGAATTACTATTATTAAATTCTGTTTAACTGATGACGACTCCTGCGAAGACTGATATAAAATTATTTCATTTATAAAAAAGTAAAAATTAGATTGAAATAATAGTAACAAGAAATAACATGCCAACACGCCGGGTGGGGGTTATACATGTAAGTGACTGATTTGTTAAATTTTGTTGAAAAAAACCCCAGTATTATTTTCTATTATTATTTAAAAAAAACTAGAATACTAGAAATATTGTGTTAATTTACTGAAAAATTCTTTTTAAGAAATATTTCAGCGTATGAATTATTGTTGATTACTCTTCATTGGGTGTGCACAGCCTGGAATTGTATCGATCCACACTTACCGGGTTGATTAGAATCGTCGTCATCATCTTCCTCTCTCAAAGAGCGATGATGAAGTCCACCAGCAGAGATAACGGGCCCCATAGAGTCCGAAGATGGCCCGCCACCCCATTGGTTTTTCCGAGGTCGACCCCGGTTGTAGACAGTGGGGCTCGGGGGCAGATTGTAGGCGATGCGCACGTTCACAATGTCCTTCCGGCAAATGAAGTTCAGACGAGTCGGATTTTCTAATGGATAGAGATAGTCATCAAATGAGATCCAAAAAGAATATTAATGCCAATAAACTTGCATACAATATTTAAACAACAAAGAGCTCTAACATAATTCTAACAGCAAAAGCCTTTTTAGAGAAATAACAAAGTTAGTCATGCAGCAAGTATAGGATGAAATAAGTCAAAAAATATATACACAAAACATATATCGAAATTCAATTTAAATGTAAACAAACACCTAAAATCCTTTAAAAATACATATAACTTGTTTTATGCGACTATGCAACTTGTTCTTAACTAATCATTCTGTGTAATTCTTTTACTCACGTGCTTGATTTATGTATTACTGTTTCATTTATAAGAAAGACTATACTTACTTCGCACAGAACTTTTAAAATCATGCTCCATGCATGTATTTTGTGTATGCTTAATTTCTGCTACAAAAAGATGCATTACCTAACTACAATAATATTTTTTATCGCCAAAAATGGCAAAAAGCTGGTTAGCTACAGACAATTTTAAAAGATATAAATTCATTCAAA
>JAYRBW010124568.1:0-16654 GCA_036023295.1 Invenusta paracnida | reverse complement strand
GGGAAAGCTGGACAACGCGCTGTTTCGACCTTGTTGGGTCTCTTCAGCAGCCCACATCCCTTTTAATGCTGTAAAATACATTACTTTGTAGCATTACAAAGAATGTGGGCTGCTACTGCTGAAGAGACCCAACAAGTTCGAAACAGCGCGCTGCCCATCTCTCCCTGTGCTCCTAATAATTTACAATAGTAGTGTATGAAACTACTACTTTATATTTATACTTTTCTTAATTATTTTCAATTTTCCCGTTTATTCTATTTTCTTTCCGGCAGCATATGGATAGTAAGTGAACAATAGAAATGAAATCGGGTTTTGGGTTTTTTAAAGTCTTGCTTAAATAATGACCATGAGTGTACCGAAAAAGCCACCATTTCTCCCAACCAAAACTCGTGTGGCAGGAACATCTTTAAGAACGTAATGAGGTAGTGCTTCTTTTTATGACATTAATGCCAATGACAATTTCTTAAAGCAACAAAATACAATGTTTGTTAAACATTTGGAGCGTACGTTCATTGCTATTGTAAACAACATAATATTAATTATATATATATATATCTATATGTATGTATATATTAATTTGTGGATTTTGAAGAAACTATTTTGCCCTATACTTTTTTATTATTCAAAATGGTTAATTTTATTTTTTTAGTACTATACATTTTAAATAATAAACAATTATGATATATAAATAAAAATGAAATACATACACATTTACATTAATTAAACAAGTGTTATGCATAGGTTGTACCTTCAGGTAGCACTTCCGATGTACGAAATATACATGAACAGCAAAAATTAATTTAAAAATTCGGACTATATTAATTTGGGTTAATATGCTTTCCTGTCACGTAAGTAATTTTATGAATTGCAGTAAAATGCAAAGTTGTAGTATTTTATCTATGCTTTTACATGTTATATCCATTTATTTGATGCTATATTAATGAAAATTAAATTTTTATTTCAATTTTTTGCAGATCAACGGCGGATTTAACAGCTTTTCTTACGTTTCACAAAGACAAAAATTTCATTGGTTTTTCCATGAAAAATAATGCAGAACATATGAAATTCTCGTAAGTTCCGATCGATATTTTACTTATGATTCAAGCTTATAACACTAATTCCTTTTCGGTAGGGAGATTCAAACCTCTGTAGTAGTTTTGCTTTATTTGTTTACATCAGTAATTAGAAGAGTATGGGATTTTGTGTATTTACTAAAACAAATCCTTAAAAACGTCAGTATTCTCAAAACTGGACCATGTCTGTAGTGAATCAACTAGTTCGACTATATTGTCATTAAAATCTATTAATTTATTATGTTTTCTGGTCAATAACTACAAAGCGCTAGTCTGTTAAACTCATTTTGTAGGAAAATAACATGTTAAAGTATTTGTGTATAAAATCTTCTGTTTTATAACGTAAAAATTATACAAAAGTTGCAAGATATGGTCTCATAAACACATTTTGGATAAAGAGTTAAATATAATGTAGCTTAAGCCAACTAATGATATATCTTGTGAATTTATAATCGTTATTTTATTAGCTATCGCAAATACTACTCAAATTTAACATTAAAATATTAAGAAAGAAATAAATTGTTGGAAAGATTCATAATTATCAACGCATTTTATAGACTATTTGAAATTTGCTATTGAGATTACTTGTTCAATGGCAGGAAAAACTGTGAGTATTAAACATTTTTTCTCAATTAATTGGGCTGTTATATTGATATATAGGCAGTAATTTAAAAAATAATTTTAATTATTTACGTTATGAGCGGAAATAAAAAAAGTATTAGAAGAGTTTACTCTACATTGGGTTTCCGAAATATACATACATGTATATTTTGAAAATATCGTGTTATTCCGGTTTTGCTATTGTAATTTATGTTAACTCAAAATCTATGGAGTGAATTACGTTCTTGCACGTTTAATAAGGTCTGTATGATTCCAAGTGTTTACTTAGTAGATGCCAGTTGAAAATAATGCATGATAGCTATTGTTAAATCACATAAATTACAGTATTTGGCTGTAATGCGCAGTCTATTTAGCTTATTAAAACTCTAAACGTATACCTATTTCCCTCTGAAATATATGCATGCATTTATTTAAGACTGAGTACTTGAATTGGGTATACTATAGTTGTGATATTATAAAAGATCTGCAGCGTAAGTATATGTTATTCCCGATTTCAATTAGTCAAACATGTATTGAACGATTTTTGTTAAAATAATATTATATGATAGATAAAGACATTTTATATTTATTATTTTAAATTGTATTTTAAAAGGTATAAGAGTAAATGATTTGTTCCACGTGTTCAAATAAACTCACCCTTTTCAATAAAAGGGGTATAGGCTTAATAAGTTTCATACAAACAAGCCGCACATATTGTTGCTATAGTACATACTAGTAATTTCTAAGTAGTTATATAATAGGTTAAGAAATAATATTATGCTGAGTTTTATCCTCATTCTCTCCTTACGACTTTAGTTCTGACTTTTACATTGAATGCGATGACGTCATTTGGAAACTTGGAGCTCGCGAATATCCCTCGAATATCGCCGCCGTACTCGGCTCCGATTGGTTCACTTTCAATCGCCGGTTTATCAACTATGTTGTTAATTCGGATGATGCATTGGTCACGGGATTGAAGGCCTTCACTAGAAATATTTTCTGCCCTACTGAAGTTAGCTATAAACAAATACCTATACCTATCTGTCTTTCGATCAAAGTAGGACAAAATAAACACGTACTTTACAACTTTTTGTTATTAGATTGAGTTTTTATTACGTAATAAAATAATGGATCGTTTATAACGAAATCGATTATTAACAACTAGAAGGAAAATTACCCATCTCCCATACGCAAGGTACTAAACAGTTTAAACTTTAAAACAAAAATTATTATGCTGTACAACGTCGCGCTTAACACTTCTAGTTTAAGTGAATACACTGTAGGAGTGTATTCTTGATTATTTCGAATACGTCTACGACGTTGAATGTGCTATAAAAATTGGTATCGGCGAAATTCAACGTGAATTGTTTTAATTCAACGAGATCAACACTAGGAAAAAGTTATCAGTAAATTTACTGAGATTTCAGCAGTGAAAGCATTGATAGCTGCCGAGTAACCGAGATATCACTATTTTTAAAAGACTTTTTAAAAGAAATGTTAAAAGAGGCATTTTTGTCCAAAGTAAACAATACTTTCTGCTACCATCAGCTTAAACAAATTATATTTCTAGAAGCTATTTATCCATAATTTTGATTTGTAATGATATGAATGTTATGATAGTTAGCGCTTATTTCAGAGTTTTAATTAGTAAATATTCTATAAATTATTTATGACTGATTGTTGTATTAATTCTTTATTGTTTGGCGAAAATTTTGCATACTTCTTACGAAAACCTGTTTCAATAATTTATATTTACGCTTTATATATTACATATAAATAATTACACAATATTGTAATTATTATAGTAATTAAATATAATTTATACAGTAATTACACCACATGAAATCTGCAGATGTTAGGTTTAGAATTTGGAATTTTGCTATTTTCTTTAGCAATTTTGCGACCATATACATATTATCTGTAAACAGTCGAATATTTACGCTCATGAAAGTGACTTTTCATAAGACAGAATTTCGTAGTTTCATTTTCAAACCGGAGACCATAGAATTGAAGTTCTAAAAATTGCCATATTTTACAATATTGTGTCATTTTGTTATTATATTCAAACAAGTTGGACTAAATATATATAGATAAATAGATAAATAATATATTTTTGATATTCTAAGCGAATAATTGTATTTTTGTAGTGCATTTCTTATATTTTAGTTCAAAATAATTTTTAATAGCTTATGTTTACACTGACCAAAAATATATTATTTTTTAATTAATATAAATAAATAAACATGTATTACTAATTTTGGGTGAAAAGTTCGGATTATTTCTAAATTTTTGGGGTATTTGCCTTGAAAATATGTTAGATGATTCATTATCTGTAAATTCGAATGTAATATATGTAACTAAACCTACAAAATAATTCAACCCATTTTTGTTTGGGATATCTATTAAAATATCATTAATTTAGTCATTTAAATTATTACGTCGTTTTAAAAATACAACTTCAATATGCCAGAAAAGTTAATTGAGCTAAATGGTTCAATAGTGTATTAAACAGCACGCATGATAAATTGTGAGTAACCCCTGTTTAAACAACTCAGTGGCGTTACCTAAATGTCACACAAATGACTTTATTCAAGTAAACATATGGGTTTATAAGAAACTCTAAGACAATAGTTTGACAAACTTAGTACCTATAATCAAAATATATAAGTTTTTTGCTAATTATTATTGAAAAGCCTCGTGAGAAGTTACCGGAATTGAATTGAAAAATTAACGGCTGACATTATAAATATAACCGTTTTATGTATAGGGACAAATATATTTTATTATAGTGTGTGTTCTTCATAGTGAGATATGTAGTAAACATTTATTTTCATATCAGTACAAAGCTTATATTTACCAAATATTTACATTTTTATACCTTGTTAAATAAATAAGTAAACCTAAATTAGAGTATTATTAGATAGATATGTAACATTAATAACTAAAAAATAATATTGTTTATATATGTATGCTATAAATTTATTTAATAGAAAATATACTTCCCTCAATACTTAAATAATCCTAAAATTAAGTTGAAAACAGTGCTAAATAATTTAAAGTGAAATCAATAAATTTCTTCAGCGCACAATTTCAAATATTTTGCTTAAAGAAAAGTTGTTTAAATTTTTCTTTTCATATACTGTATATTGTTTCCTGTTATAACAATGCCTATAAGAAAATAACTCAGATCAATAATTATAATTAGTTTTAATCACATTTGAATAATTTTCAGTGTTACAAACTTCCATGGTTTTAAACACATCCTGTTTATTTATACAAAATGAACGATTGTTCAGTTTTACCCGTGTAGTGCTCTAAAGTATAGAAAATGCTTTTGCTGCCTAATAAATAAACTATACATAGATACTTCCTTGTTATATATATATATTGCATAATATGCTACTTGCAGCATGTTACAGTAGCATAAAATTAAAATATTTTTCTAGTGTTTTAGTCAATTAGTAAGAATGTTAAATCGAATAAAAATTAATGCTTTTTTCTTAAATATGTTATTATTACTGTTTAATGCTTTACGTATAACATTAAATTTTGTACATTTTAGGCTTTCTTTCATATAGTGGGCTTGAATAGCGTCTTTTGTGACAAGATATTAAATAGTAATCTACATTTGATAAACTGGAATCGTGATATCGGATGTACCTGTGATCGCGGCAAATCGCAACGTCTGTGTGGCTGTTCGCCTAACGTCATCCATTACAGTAAAGATAGAGAAAACGTCATTAACAGTCCGGATTTCTTTGCTCGAAAATTTGATGCTACCATTGACCTTGGTGTAATCAATATGGTAGAGACTCTTTTGCATAATCTTAATATGACTAGTAAGTGAAACATCATTTAGTTTATGTTTTTTTGCTATTGTTGTGATTTATCAACTATGTCATTAAATAAGTCCTTCTTAGATGCATAATCTTTCTTTAATAAACGTGACTATGTTATAATATATATAACTTATTCAAACTTATCATAGATACTGTTTAATCCTGTAAATAATTATATTAATAACAATTAGGCGATGCGGTAACATCTGAATTACAAAGTTCACATTATAACAGCTATATATAACAGAGAATAAAATATGTGCTCCCTCCCGACTTACAGAAATAACAGAGATTATTATGAACCTTATATTTCGAAATTAAACCTCCTCATCAAAAGTATGCAATTTAAGTAATTTAACCTCTAAAGTTGACAGTTTAAAGTTACAGCATCGTCGATTTTCCCACTTAATTTCTCGATTAAGTGGGAATCTCTCGTCGACTTTCCCACTTGATTTCGGTCATTTTTTATTATTAATTTAAATATAATTCTAGTGGAATATTTACCATGCAAATCTAATCAATCTTTCTGATAGCAACAAATTGTCTTTTTTTGCCTTCCTATGATGTGACTTAGAACTGGTGAGTACCGATGCACACTGGGAAAACATCTACTCACCGCGATGGGACACAGAGCCCAGTTGGGACATCTATCGTACCGGACTCGAGTCACTCTCACGACACGCGAGACACTTGGCTTTGGAGAAGCACACTGCACCCAAATGTCGTAGTCAGAACTGGGAGTTGGTGGATGTGTTTGCGTACTTCCGGCGGAACGTCTTTCGTGGGCTTCTTATCCGAAGTCGAGTTGGTTCGGTAGCAGCTGGGGTGGTTGTGGAGACACTGATGAAACTCAAAAGCAATCGTACTGCCAATTTTAAACGCTTCAGTCCTGACCAATATGACGATTTTATCACTTTTGGAGTCAGAAACCGTTTAATAGATTTTTCAGTGGGTGAATATATATTATTATTCGTTTAAAATATTGCAAGCAGCTTTATAATTTCAATAATTAAAAGATAATAATAGATTTCTAATTTAATTCCTATTTAATTTTGGGGGCTATTTTATAATAAAATAAATAATTACTATTATTAAAATGTTAAATTACAAATATCAAAATATTAGAAGTAACGCTTGTTACAAGCAGAAGTATCTGATAATAAATGGGCATTAGAATTCAGAGGTCGCAAGTTTCTTTTATAGACTATACTTACTCCGGTTATAGCTGCTACCTTGCCTACACCCGCCGACTGGGCCTGTATAGGTGGCTCTGGCAAACCCACCTGGGACCGCCTCTCTCGTGCCGACCACATTACTCTTTCCCAGCTTCACAACAACTACTCTTCCCTACTTGCTTCATACCGTAACCACATCGGAAAATCGGATTCCCCTTCCTGTTCTTTCTGCCTCTTTCCTTCAGAAGCATTAACCCATCTTCTTCTCTATTTGACCAGCACATGCTGGTCCTCGTTTTATATATTAGTGTATTTTTTAATTTTTGGATACCGATAATAAAATGTATTATCTCTAATGCTCCAAAAATTAAATCAAATTTGTTGGAGTTTGTAAAACTCTTAGTAAATGTTGTATTAAATATTGCACAGCTGTCACATACATAATATGTATTGTATTTTGACCTATCCAACTGTATCAAAGATATATTGTAAGCCTACAACGTTCTTGCTGTTTATTTAATTATATACGTAACACGGATTTTACCTCATTTTCCATTTTATATAATTGTAATAGCCTTATAAAGTTAGTCGTGTCATTGAAGCTATTTTTACAATTACCACAAAAGATACCTCGCATAATCTAAACTCTATACTTTTTTTACAGTATAGCTAAATTTCTTATCAGTTCTATTAAGAGATGTTCACTCTTTTGTATTTATTCATAGTTCTTTAAAGTTTTTTTGTTTTTATTTTGTCGGAAGTAACTTTATTTCTGTGATGTTCGCCTTTTTATATACATAAGTATTTTAGTATTGTTTTCCCCTATTTTGACTAGGAATATGGTGTAAGTAAACAACAAATTAAAAATGATTAAAATCAATTTTTAGAAAGTTAAAAACGAAGAATAAAAGAAACTTTCTTCTTTTATTTATATTTATAATTATATTTGCTTTTAAATAATTGTAGAAGGCATTTATTTACATAATAATACTAGTTAATGTCAAATACAAATATGTAATAATTATTATTTTTCATTTTAGTGTATCACAATGTTATATAACATACTCCAGTTACTATTTTATCAACCAATCAGAATACAATATTTTATCGACTAATCAAATTGCACTATTTTATAATCCATACTATTGCAGATTGGTGTAAAATGTGACCAAAGGGAGTCTCGGTTTCGCGACCAAACGCACTTCATCGGTCCAACGAGTAGAATATCGATCGCCACATGGTTTAAACATGGCTTTCCTTTGTTTAACCTTGCCTTCGTATTCATTGCACCAAACAGGAGAAACTATTTCCAATTTGAGTCAAAGTTTATGAAACGCGGACATCGTATGGAGTGCTTTAACCCTAAACTACCTTCTCCACGTTCTCTGGGCATGTGGAAAGTTCTTTTAGTTATTAACTACCAAAATCGATTTTGGACTTTGGCCGAAAATTCATTCATGGTTATTCCGCAGGCCTACCACCGAGGATCCATTATTGTGGACAGTGACACAGCTGCCTCCGTTAACAGTCATGTCAACCCAGAAGACGACGAGTTTATTGACGAAGATCCGTCTCGCTGGATTGGGTCTCAGTTGACCGACTATGTGGACAAAGTTGTGGGAACGATTTGGAAACCGTTGGATCATTGTGTTACACATTACTCAAATTATTTGTGTTTTGACTTTAATGCTTGCAGCAGCACGCAGTGGAGTAGTGATTTTCCAGATCCAAAATCTCATCTTGGATCTGTTAGTCCACTAACAGGGCGAATAGAGATGACTTAAAGTTTGTATTGATTTCGTCTGTAATGTTATCTTTAAATTGTCACAACTATTTATATAGTATCTAACTATAGGTATATATATTCATAGTGAACTTATTTTGGATTGTCTTCAATGGCATTTTATTTATTTCATTTACTAAATTAAAGATAATTTTAAACTATTTATTTTAAAATAAATACACGAGCTAGTAAATGTTGTTGGTCTCAATAAATGGAAAAAAACTAATTTCTATATAACAACTACTACAAAATACATTAGTACTATGACAATTAGTATATTATATTTGTAGTTACAAGCATTATTATTTTCGGTATTAATTAACAATTTTAAGTTGTTATCCCACCTGCATCTTTCATTTTTATTTACTGTAAATAACATCTGACTATCTACACTTTTTATTTCCCGGTTACTCTATATTTCTATGCAATCCATTAAGTGTATTGGTGAATTTAATCTTAATAAAATAATGTACGTGTTTGGTATATTTTGCAAAATGTATTTATATATTCATTATGGTTTAACATTTTTATACTGTTTTATACGCTTTTTCCAATCATGTGCTTCTTCCTATTTATCTTTTTTAATGTATCGTTTCTTCACCAGTATTATCTCTCATTTTAATATAACTTTATTTGGATTTCTTTGGGTATTTATTTATTTTGGTATGGTGCAATATATTGCTCCTCTAATCCTGATTTGTATAAATATATTTTGGCTCAATTGCTGTTAATAAGTGTTTTATAAATTATAGTTATCTTGTTTTTTTTCTTGACATTATCATGTACAATCATTATAATTATTGTTAATTACACATTTGTGAGAATATATTAAATGTGGCAGTTGTTTATATTTATAGGTAAATATGTTAGTTCATAATTATTATATTAAATATGGAAATGTATTGGTTTTTTCTATAGTACCTATTTCTATTGTATTCTATTCTATATATATATATATATTCATTTACAAAATCAACTTACCTTTTTACTTGGCAAGACTTGTAATCAGAGATTATAGCTCCTAATTTGGTCGCTTGCAAAACTCTATACATCATAAAAATGTCTTTTATATTCCTCAAACACTACTATCCATTGAAACTGTATTGAAATATTCATTAATTTCATAATAAAATATGTGGTCAAACTTGTTCAATACACGTAATTGTATCGAATAACAACCAGACTAATTGATAGAGATATTCGAAATAAAAAAATATAACCTCAAAATTTAGCTTTGAAAAATTTTGTTTTCTGGTTAAAGACTTATCAATAATGCAAATAAATTCTAGTAGATATAAGCACTGATGGGAGGTGTAAATATGTTAATGACGAATCAACAGTCAACAATTATAATATTTTAATTTATAATTTTCTTATAGACATTGTCAGATAACTATAGTTTATCTAAAATACTGGGTTTTACATAATTTAAAAGCATAATATTGAAGTAATAAGTATTGAATTTTCTAATCTAAAAATAGCAGATATTCTATACTAATTATTACACATTTTAAAATAATATGAAATTTACGAATATGGTGTGAAGAGTGATACAAAATGTAAAATACTAAGAAAAGGTTCAAATTTATTTCTATAAAATAGAAAGAATTTTATAAAAGCTAATATATAGTTTTGGATAATAAAAATTTTAGCTCAAAAATTATAAACATACATACGCCTATATAAGTTTTGCTATATACCTATATTATAGAAAGAATCAGCTGATAACGAGAAATTGCATAGTACATATCAACCCTAAAAGCTAAACAATATAGATATTAAATATACAGTCAAAAATTCAAGAAATAGAAATTAAAAATGCGGTAAAAAGGAAAGCTTAAGGCCATAAAGCTTCTAATAACAGATATTAGGGACATATTCTGAGAAATGTATCATAGAAAAATTGTATTTTAGTATTGTCTCAAGATCTCATATACTTCTTAAAAAAGAAAAGTAAACAAGTTCTACTTACTAATGAGGAGCTTGCATAACTTCAAAAGAATATGAAACTTTTATGTTACCGGTCGGAATAACTATAACAAAGTGGAAGCAATACCAAATTGGGAGAACTATCTCACAATAAAGTATAAAGCTTCAATTGTGAATGCAGAAATAATGTCAAATTCCATGTTTATTTATAATAGTTTCTCGGTAGAACTTTTATAAACATTGATAAATATTTTCTCTTTTTTAGAATACATATTTCTCAGAATACAAGCAAAATACCAACCTGAGAAATATATTTGTTATCAAATTAGTTATTAACAGATCTACAGAATGATATTGAAAACTTCATGTTGCTCACAACACAGTTAGCAAATTAATTGAATCAGGGTAATTAATATGTTTTCTCACAGTATGCGCCCAGTGGACAGCAATTTCAGCAAATCACACTTTTTGATGACAAAAAATTAGCAAACTTGCACATAAACAAAATTAAAATAATGTTTGAATTGTTAAATTAATATAAATTATGAATAATTTTTAAGTTATGTAGGCTGCACAAGTGTAAATGGTGATAACGAGTATTTCTCGTAAATAGAATGATGTGATTATACAAGAGCAATTATTTATAATATCACAAACATTAATTAATAGCATACTTTACGTATACATACTAAATAGTAAGTTAAACAAAATGTTGTCGGTATCATATGAAATAAAAATATGGATTATTGCCCTGTTATTTTTAACTGTTACAGAAACATATCTGCGATCGAGATAATAATAATTGTTGATAGTAACATTTGAAGATCTAGCGTTAGAATTCCTATGTTACCGGTCACTCTTAACACATATATTTCATGATTTAATAATGCCGAGTAATGCAATTATTAATACATTAGATTTAGCCAATACATTTCAATAATCCGCGTTTGCTATATTTATCATTATTGTAGACCCTGTAATTTATTTGACAAATAATTTTGATGCCTATTGTTCTAACCAAAGATTATATAACAATGTACATATATATAATTCTTATATAATTTTTGATTCTAACTTACTAAACTAAACAATCATACATTCCACTATTAATTGAATAATCCTTTCATCTTGGACACCATAATCATAACTTCATTCAATCTTTCTTGACATTTCTTCCAGAGATTATAGTTCCAAATTTTTTCGCTTGCAAAACTCTGCATCATAAAAATATCTTTTATATTCTGCAAACACAGTACTATCCATTGAAACTGTATATTTATAATATCTATTCAATTCTGTGAAGACAATCAGTTGATTTCAAAATATTGTAAAATGCCACATAAACATTTTTTTTTGAAAATGTAATGTAAGATTTTTATCAGAGGAATAACTCTGGCAATTTTTTATATGTAAGTGGTGTTCATTTATAAATATTATAACCTATTTTACTTATTATAGGCATTTTTTTTTAAATCTTTAAAAATCTTATCATATATCTTTTTTATAAATATATTACAGTTTATTCACGAGCAATTTCACTAACATAAGATATCGTAATATTAAAACAGTTTTGTTAACTCTTGATAATTATGATAGGCAAAGAGTCCCAATCACATTGAGGTGCATGCCTTTGCTGCGCCAACTAATGGATATGTTATCAAATAAGTTATCAAATATAATAATTAAATTAAATACTAACTAAATTATAATAACAGTATCTCTATTAACTCACAATAATTTCTTTACCAATAAGAAGGCAGTAAAAACAATCAAGATTATTATTAGGATCGTATATTAATTATTAAATAACCAGTGATTACCACTTACAAATTCTCATTAGCTATCTGTTACGATTTAATTTAAGCGATTTAACCTCAATATTTGATTAGTAATTTTATGACAAATGATACGTACCAAACACAGGGTTCCCAATTCCTCCAGACTCATTCAAATACTTATATTCGCCTCTCACTTGGGCTCACTATCAAATACTTCGAATCGCATTCCAGTTGGCGCCCAAACCAACTATCAATCTTCACTTCCCAACAACTTCTTTCACCACTGACCATTCTCCCATGGAGATTTTTAAATCAAGATTCAACTCAAATCTGTGGGAACAGATACAATTAGAAAACTGTTTTGGTGGCCATATATGTATAGACAGCAGTTACTATCGGTCAACCACAAATCTGGTACTGCACCACCAAAAGACATCTGAAAAAGAACAATGTTTACATAATAATAAGCCACGGAAATATAATAATTAATTGTTTACTGATATATATCTACCTAATAATAATTCCCTTATTGTTTTGTGAAATACAAAAAACAAGGAAAATTATAGGCAGCAAAAGAGTAGATTGTTATTACCTCTTTTAATATATAATTTTAAGTTTAACTGCAAAAACATAGTATTATCGAAATTACAGTATCATTACAAATATTTTAATTCCATATAATTGCTTTATTTACTTTAGATTATTTATTATATATATAGATCACTAATAACTGCTTAATTTGAAGTTTAAAGCATATAAATAAGTAAAAGTACTGTTATACCTTTCAACAATTGCATAATTATACTATTAATTTTTTAAATTATATTATATTGGTTTTTCTCAACAGTGTCAACATGTTAGTAGTAGGGAGAGAAGCGCTGGCGCGTCACGTGACCCATCTTTCCCCTTCCCCCCCCCCCCCCAGACCAATCAGAATCGAGTAAGGCTTGAGCCAATGAGACGGATCTAAAAGGAATGCGCACGCTCGTTTTCATACACGCATGCTTTGATTTCATTTTTCTCTAGTCAGTTGACGGTTAGGATTTTATCTAAGCCACGACGTCTACCATGCAACGTATGCGATTCGTGCGCAATGTCGACGGTACCTGGTCTATCCAACCAAGCATTCAACAACTACAATAAGATGTCTATTTGTCACCAACCCTTCCCTTTTCACCAGATTCAACTACATCGCAGCTATACTATCATCTCCTACACCTGAGACCTCTCCACAACCCTTTACATCATTTGCTGCTACTTCTTTACCAGTGCTTCCTACACAACTGTTGGATGAAATTGTTCCCTATTCTCATGACGGACCCTTACATTTAAGCGTGTCGCGTCTCCCAGCGAACCCAATTTCTCCACTATCCACGTCTAGTTTAGCCTCCTCTATTCAAATAGATAAACATACATGTGGCCAGTGTAGTGAAATATATTTCTCTGTTTTTGCTGAACTAATGTCTCACCATGATTCATGTCGTCCTCACTCTATTCCTACTATTGCTCCCTTTCGCCACGACTTTGTTAGTATTGATCAAGTGCATTGTGCTTTCGATGGTACTGTCAGATTCACCCTGCCATACCAGCTATTCACCCAATTGACTTATTCAGAGGTATTCACATTCATATCGTGCAATTACTAACTACTTGGGTTAGCGATTGTGAAGAGTGCAAGGTACATCCCGTGATCTCTATAAGCCTTCTTCAAATCGATCCACATGACGACTCTATCATTTGCTCAGAAACTGCAATATAGTTTCATTACTCGCAGACATGGTTTCTCACATCAACTTTACCGAGCTGCTAATCGCCGGCTGTAAAAGTATAATGGAACGCGCGCGTTCGTTTTCATTCATTCCCCTTTTTTTAACGCTAGTGAACGGTCGTATCCTCGCTCCTCTCTCTCCAAATTATGGCAAATTTTATTATTGAGCCACAGTACCTACCAGTCATGCCTTCACTTCAAGTAGGACCCCATAGCTGTATTACGACGGTCGATCGGTTAATCAACATGACTACAAGCGACTCGCCATCAGCGATGCTGTTTAAAAGTCTGGTCTTCTCAATCATCAAAGAAGTCTTCATGTACCGAGAAGTTATTGGCTTCCATCTAGTCAATGACGAGTCGGACCAGTTAAGTAGTATGCCTATGATATAACCGTATTTTGTAAAAATTAATAAATTCCTAAATAATATCTCTAAACTCCTAAATGATTCCCTAAAAGTAGGCTAAAATTTTTCTAAACTCCTAAATGATTCAATAAAGGTATGCTGATTCACTCATAAATGAATCCCTAAATGTATTCGAAGAGTTCCCTACCAGTATGCTAAAAATTCATTAAATACCTAAATGATCACTAAAGGTATACTAAACTCCTAAATGAATCCCTAAAAGTATGCTAAAAATGTTCTAAGCTCCTAAATGATTACCAAAAAGTATTTTAAGACTTCCCTTACTACCAGAATGTTAAAATATCTTAAACTTCTAAATGATTCTCTAAAAGTATACTAAACTCCTAAATGAATCCTTAAATGTATGATAACAGTTCCCTACTGGTATGCTAAAAAATTTCTAAACTTCTAAATATAAGTACCATAAGTAAAAATAAAAAGTTTATCCATAGAAACATATATTCTGTTATAATAAGCAGAATATCTCACTACAACAGTTAACGGTTACAGAACAGCAGAAGCATTAGTAAATGTATTTTGGATAACCGGGCATCATCAAAGTTAATACATAGCCATAATAGAGATAATTTACGCCTACGGCATAATGCTAGTATGATGGTAGTAAGGCCGACTATGTCTGAAAAATCAACCTTTGTTACGAATTTCCTACGGAATCGTGATATACTATTTAATAAGTACTTTTATGCATTCACTGGTTCAGTGGTTCTCAATACAAGCTGGAAAGACTTGGAAAGACAGATTACTGTATACGATGGTGTTCCCACAGCCGAAACAATACCTCTCCTCAAGCTGTTTTATGTTGTCGTCATTTCTGACTTGATGGAAGAAAAAAAATCATCGACAGTTATAACCTCTCTATTTACAAGAATGGTGCATCACCTAGCTTGCTTATTGCAATAAGGATGACACAAAATATGTTCAAGGCAGGTAAAGCAGTGCGCACACAATCGTTATATATTCAATACTTGGTTATTTTCAAGAACCCATATGTGATGTCAGCCATGGGAGTCATCTCGGACGTCAAATGTTCCCTAGAAATTCCATTTTCTTAACTTCTGTTTTGAAGAAGATTGTTGTAGACAACCCCTACTTCTATCTATTTATCGATCGAGTGCGAAGTCATATCAGGAGAAGAACCGCAAAATGTCTATCTGGCGCGTAACCAGGTCATACCTAATCAAGTTGGAATAAAAACTGAACCAATTTTGAATAACAAACCTTTCCGGCAAATGATTGTACTTAGTGAAGATGAGTATGAGAAACACAAAAATAATAATGAATCAATGCAAGAGAAATCTACAAGTGAAGAGGAATTAACGCCAGATGTAGCCCATAAATTGTATGCCAACGCAACCTCAACTAAGAAATCAGAAAACGAAAATTGGGGGAAGAAGAAGCTGGATTACCCTCTGAATGTCTACCTCCAAAATCTGAATCTGCACCTGCATCACAGTCTAACAATTTATTTAGATAGGCAGTTGACACGTTTCCTAAACACTGCCGGACCAAGGGTCGTCTGATTCTAAGTTTTCTTCAAACGCAAAATTATAAATTGAATGACCAATGCCGTATTTTTTATTTGGATGGCAACAAAATTGACACATCGAATATATTGGATATATTGCTACATTCTTTTGATAGCGGAGTATAGAAAGCTTCACCAAATGTCTGGTACCAATTTGAAAATGATCTAGTACGCTTCATGAATGTACCACAATATATTATGAGGGCTGACAAACAGGTAATGGCCAAAGCCACCAGAATCACCAGATGTGTCAACACCAAAAGCTCTAGTACCAATAAAAAAATAACCCACGCCATTCACTGACGTTAATTTGGAGACAAGGGAGATGACTCATGGATTTAACCGAGCAACCTCATAGCCATATGTCTTTGATGATGCCACGGTTATCCGAAGATAAGTACATTTACTAATGCTTCTGCTGCTATGTAAACGTTAACTGATGTAGTGAGATATCCTGCTTATTATAACAGAATATATGTTTCTATGGATAAACTTGTTATTTTACTTATGGTACTTATAATGTTTAGGACATTTTAAACATACAGGTAGCTCATTAGCATACATTTTGTTAAACATTTAGGAATTTAGGAAATGTTTAAGATACGTTTAGATCATATAAGAGTTTAGAGATATTATTTAGGAATTTATAAATTTTCACACAATACGGTTATATTATAGGTAAAGAAAAGTCTAAATTGTTGGCAAATAGTTTATTGATCAGCAACAATGACGGATCTGGAAATAATAATATAACAT
>JAYRBW010124557.1:0-16656 GCA_036023295.1 Invenusta paracnida | reverse complement strand
ACGGCTCACTTCTTAAGACACTATTCTAGCTTTACTAATGTCAAAGAGACATTCCTCTACAATCTGGTCACCTTTTACGTCTGCCATCTCGTTCCAAAGTATACCACAATGACTCGGTACCCAATTGAACACCACCGATCTGCCCTTACCTTCTAATTTCTCCATCTGCCTGTAGATCTTGTTTGAAAGATGGTTCTTTGTTGCTGGATTGAAGCGCGCAATGCTTTTCAGGGACGATCTGCTGTTCGACACGATTCTAACTGTCTTCCATTCATTTTTATTTGCCTCTAATCATTCAAGCGCCTCCACAATCGCCACCATCTCCGCAATTGGTGTGATGAGCACCATTTACCTGCGGTCTTCCTCTTAGTCTCATATATCTCTGGTCTCTCCACACTGCCTTTCGTGTACACTACTCTCGATCTTCCGTTTACTCTACCTTCCGTAGCTGACCCATCAGTGTTGATTACTCAGTCATAGTTGGAGTTATTTTCAAGTATTCCCATAGCCATCCGCTTGTTCTCTGTTTCGTTGTCTTTTCTGATTTCTTTTTTTTAAACCTGGTTTCCACTCCTCTCATCATTGGTTTTAGCATTGTCGGAATCTCAACTCAACTCTCCTCGTATCTCCTTCAAAAATGTGCTCCCATCTTTTCCTCGCTTCCTCTCTCCATCCCAATTTTTTCATTCTGTTTCTCCCTCGGTTTTTCCGTCATAATTCTCCTGGGGTTCCCTTTTCCTAGTCTGAGGCTTCTTTCATCCGCTATGATCGCTAGCTTTCTCGCTTCGTCCTGGATGTCCGTTAATCCGGCCTTTTCTGTGACTGCCTCCCTGGGCGAGCTCGACATCAGTTCTGTGATTGATCTTCCTGCTTCGTTTTGGAGCCCATCCAGCCTAACCCAGTCGGTTTTTCCTAGCCATGGTAACCATGCCGGGGTACCGTACAGTATAACTGATCTGCACAGGGCTATATATGTCACCCGTAGAAGCTCTCTGCCGAAGCCCCAGTCCGTTCCTTCTATCGCTCTCACCATTTTATTTCTCCTTCTAACTTTTTCCACTACTCTTCTGGTATGTTCTGCAAAGGACCACCTCCTGTCATACGTTATTTCCAAGAATGTTGGGTATTCTGTGTGCGCGAATTTCTCTTCTTCCACTGCGATCTTTGGTTTGTACTTAGCTTTCATTGCATCCATCGAGAAGAACGACACCTCACATTTCGTAATACTAAGTTTCATATGCCACTTCTTGCTTCATTCCGCAATCCTGTTCGCCGCTTTCTGGACTTTCTCTGTAGCTTTTTCCTTTTTTACTGTCTTTGGCCCACAGCGCCAGGTCGTCGGCGAACATGCTGACGTTAGTATCGTCTGGGATAACTTGTTGTACGTCGTTTATGTAAATAAGGAAAAGTAACGGAGATAGTACTGCCCTTTGCAGTAGTCCCTCTCTATAAAGTTTCTTTTCCCCATGAGTCTGGTTGAAACACAAACGTCTTCTGATTTGATAACCAGCTTCTGACTCACTTGACAATTCTCATCGGGCATCCCATCTCAGTCATTTTCCATCTCAGTCCATTTCGCCACACTTTATCATACACCTTGGCGTAATCCAGTAATGCCAGAGTGGTTCTTTCCCTCACCTGAAAACCTTCATGAATATCTTGGGTCAGTCTTAACAGTTGGTCCTCTACCGTCCTGTTAGGTCGGAATCCGACCTGGAATTTACTCAAAACCCCTTTACCTTCCATCCAGTGTCTTAGCCTGTTGTTCAAAACTCTTTCGATCCATTTCCCCAGGTTGGAGGTAAGGCTAACTGGTCTGTATGGCGCAATCTCTTTCGGGCTCTTTTCTTTCTTGAGAAGTAGTATGAATTTTGCCTCCCTCCAGGTCTGTGGCATCACGCTGTTGAAAGGTTCTCAAAAGAAAGGTTATTAATTCTAATGATTATCTCGACTGTGGTATTCGGGAGTTTTTTAAAAGTCTGGGGTGTATATAATCTGGTTCAGCAGCCTTATCTTCATCCATCTCTTCTAGTGCTAGGACGACTTCCATCAGGATGATAGGTCTACATTCTTCTGTTTCTGGTGATTCCATCTTGATTTTCAAGTGGATCTTCGTTTTAATATTCCTGTGTTCCACTGGTATTTTGGTGTTCAGCTTACTCACTTTAGCATATTCTGTACCAAATGCGTTAGCTTTACATGTGTTCATGATGTAGCACATACCTTTATGTTTCAACACGCTGTCTTCTTTGGTATTCTTGTTCCCTTCCTTAAGCCTATTTAGCACTTTCCACATTTTATCCGTGGAGGCGTTTTCGGAAACATTTCTCTTCTTACACTTCGGCTACTCTTCTTACATTGTCTTCTGCTTCTAGAACTCTGTCCCATTCTACCGATTCCGATTTCTTAAGTTCATCCTTTTTATCTATTTCCTTTTTGACTTCCTCGTTCAGAATAACTTCATTGAGTGTTCTCATCTTTCGGAGTCCAATGTGGGTTCTTCCTGCTTTCAAAATCGCTTCTCTCAGATCTTTATCCATCTCCTTCAAATCCATTCGATTTCCCATGTTCCTTTTATTTATCTCATTTCCAATTTCTTGTTTACATTTTTCCCAATTTGCCTTCTTCCATGTCCATGTATACGTATTATTCTTTTTATTCTTTTGGACGTCCTTTTAGGCCGTGATGGTTATGGGGTGGTGGTCAGACCCGAGTTTGGCGTCGTGAACCAAGTCTCCTACGAATTTAGCATGGCAAAACATATGGAACCATTCAAGCAACTATTAAAGCCTAAGATACCATTCTACTTGGATTCACATCTTGATGCCCTATTTGAGGATTGCAAAAGAATAATTGTCAGTGAAATCGAACACAGTGTTCAAATTTTTTTTAAACAAGCCAACCTGCCTTGCCACAGATTTTTCCAAAACATGTATTGGTTTCTGGCCATTTCAAAAGCGTTGTGCCTGCCGCTCTGAAGAGCCATTCTGTTGCCGCACAGGCTGGGAAGTTGCTCGTGTTTGCAGCCGTTTCACTCACCTTGCTGAGTCTTGCTATGCACCAATTGAAGGTCAAGCGATAGCTGTCGCCGATGCTTTAGACAAAGCCCGTTATTTTGTACTCGTTTGCAACAAGCTCATCGTAGCGGTGGACTACAAACTTTTACTAAAGATTCTATCAGATATGTAGGTCACTGGAGACATAAGTAACTTACGATTTCGAAACTTGAAAGAAAAAACCTTACACTACCGCTTCCGAATTATTCATATCCCTGGCGCGAAATCTGCAACTGGTTCATCCGGTCTCATCATGTCTCCGTCATACTTTTACAACATTGTGTATCCCTGATGAACTTTCTTCAGATGGTGGCCTTGAATTTACTGCCTCTCACACACGTAAATTTTTTAGATTGGGAAGTACATCACAGACTGTCCTCAGTGGCTTTTTTGCATAGCAACTGCCATGTAGAAGTTGGTGTGAAAACAGTAAAACGGTTGATAACTAATTATACAGGCCCAAACGGTGATCTTCACATAGACACTTTTCAAGGCGCCATGCTTCAGTACCGCAACATCCCTGACAGGGACACTAAGATTTCTCCTGCACTCTAAATTTTTGGCAGACCAATCCGTGACTTTATACCTATTCTCTAGGAAATTACTTACTCTAAAAAACATGGCAAGAAACATTGGCCAATCTGAGAAAGCCCTAAGAAATCGTAACATACAAGAAGCAGAAAAATGGTTTGCACACACAAAATGTCTACCTGTATTGTAATTGGAGACAGAGTACGTATCCAAAATCAGACAAGACCTCACAAAAACAAGTGGGACAAAACTGGATGCATTATTGAAGTTCGTCAGATCAATACGTGGTTAAAGTTGATGGGTCTGGTAAAATAACGCTACGTAACAGAAGATTCCTTCGGAAATACATCTCTGCTAAAACTTCACACCACAAAATGTCTATTGATCATGACATCAACCGTCATTTGCAACAGGAACCAACTATAAGGCATAATTTTACTCCAAGTAAAACCATGACACACACATGATATCAAACTGCCACCCAATGATCAAATTCCGTCAATACCTCCACTACACACAGGTAACATGATATTCTATTCACTGGATAAGACACCAATGCCAGCATTGAATACGCCTAGTAAGCCCATTTCTATCCAACCTGAATCTCATCGTTCATCTCTTGATGCCAAGCTCGACCCAGTATCACCATCAGTCAAATCAACTAGGTAACAGTAACAACAAAGAGGCTCCCATCGTAACACCATTCCTAAATATCTCTTCGACAACACTAATTGGAACCTTGCGACCCACTCGCATTCGTCAACTTCCTCTTTGGCACAAGGATTATATGACATTGGTGACAATTCACATTGACTCTCACTAACTCAACTCTTAGTTTTCACGTTTACGTCAAAGACTTGGGGGGAAATAGAGACAGTTAATACTTAGACACTACATACCTCTATACTTAAATAATATAATTCTTATTTATATTCACATATTGCTTGCTTATTCATGTTTATCTGCACAGTTAGTTTGTTCATTACCACGCTATTATAACTATCATTTATTATTGTGTTCCAGGTGACCGTAGTCATTGTCATACTTTCGAATAAAGTGTAACACAAATAGACCAGGTTCTCATTTACTAGGGGTTTTTATTATTGATATATTTATATCTAATGAAACTAACAACAAATAACATTATCGCGGGAGTGATTCCTTGCTTTTTAAATGTTACAATCATTCACAAGAATTACAAGTGTGTGTTATTAAATTAAAAACTAAAATTGGTATAAATGTAGATATTAATTTTTTTAAATCTATTAGCAATTTTCATGTTTTTTAATTAGTATAATATACTTATTTTTGTATACATATTTGTATATACATATTTGTATATACATATTATGTATATATATATTATGTATATATGTATATATGAATAAATATATATTTTAGAACAACTTTTAAATGATGAATTTTATAAAATTTAGCTTTCTAGGGTGGCATATGCTGTACATACTTTGGATATATAAGGCAGCCATGCACCTTTACTTTGGAATAATTGAGGCGACATTCCGAATTATGTTCAGAATCCTGGCAGAATACCATGAAGCACTTAACGATTTTAAATGCAGTAACCATGTCAAAAAATAACTTGGATTATTTTTACTTACGTGATTACTAATATTAGAGTTGAAAATAAGAACGTTTGCAATAATAATGAATTGTGGACTTTATTTAAAACATAAATTTAGAAGAATATAATTTTAGAACCATATAATTGCAAGTATCTGAGATTCTATAAAATATTACGTATTATTGTAAATTGTGTATAATAGTTGTATTAATTTGTTATACCATTTAAATATTAACTGCATACTTATGAGTTGTAAAAATTTATGAGTCGGTAGATTAAAAAAATTAGGTTTATTTATTGTATATATTATTACGTGTGATATACTAATAATAAGATATGCGGCAGCCGTGAAGGATCATACAACAAAAATGTAAGTATATAGTGAATATGTGGACATATTCGTGTAAATGTGGACATATTCCCGTAAATGTAGACATTATTCCATTAAATGTCGACATATATTCATGTAAATGGGGACATATTCGCGTAAATGTGGACATATTCATATTAATGTTGTCTTATTCGTGTTAATTTCTACGATTAAATATTACACAATTTGCCAATTTTGTTTAATCTTGTGTTTATTTTGAGTTGGTCGTTGATTCTGACCTTAAGGCCGGTATATTTTCAATTTTTTATTTCATTTAATAATAATTTTCAATTTATTTTATTATCGCTGTGCACTGTTCCTGTATACAACCATATTAAATACTGATTTGTGGTACCGGTGCGTCTTTTTCATTGCAAGTATTGATTAATTAACTGTTGAATAAAATATGTTTTGATTTAATGAATGTTCTGAAAGTTTAGCCAATGGAAAATTATGTGGGTCACGTTGTTGGTTTGAATTTGATTTGAAAATCTCCATGGGAGAATAGTCATGTGGAAAAGTTTCAGTGTTGGTGAGTCGGAAGCGAAGAGAGGTCGGTTTGGGCGCCGACATGGATGCGATTGTTTAGTATTCAAAAGCAGGTCCATTAGCAAACGATTGTAAGTATTTGGAATGAGATGAGAGATTGGGATTCCTGTGTATGATGAGGTGACCAGCGATGAGGTCTGGAGAAATGAAACTCCCTTGTTCGGTATGTAGTACGCAAATATATTGATCATAAAATCACTAATCAAAATATTGAGATTAAATCACGTAGTTAACGCGTAGCGATTAGCTAGAGAGTTCTTGTAATTGGTAACAGATTAATTTGCTAATTAATAAACGATTCTGATAATTATCTTGATTCCTTTTTATTGCCTTTCTTTTGGTACAGAAATTATTGGGAGATTTTAGAGATATTGTTATTATAATTTAGTCAGTATAATTTAATTATTATATTTAACAACTAGTCAATAACTAATTTGATAAGGATTTGATGACAATTGGCTCCCCGACCGGGAGTCGAACCCGAGTGAGAGCCTGGGTGAGAGCCAGGAATCTTGGGGTGAGACGAAGGAAAGGACTCTATATATCTGACGATTTATTGTGATTCAATATTCGGTTGATTGGGAATCTGGGTGAGAGCTGGTGAGGAAATGAAGAGAACGAAATTGGCGGATGGTTGACTGTATTGTGCATTTTTCTGTTAATTAGACAATATTGGGTGAGGTATTTTGAAATGTTTATTGAGAATTAGAGGTGTAGTAGAAATATTAATTGGTAGAATATTGATATATTCTCAGTATTTTCTGTCGTGTATTCATTGGGTTATTTATTATATTATATATGTTTTATTGAAGCTGAGGTGCTTCTTGTGTTATTTATTCCGTTGTGTACGGAGAATTAGTGACAGGCAGTCACTGTGAGTCACGCGATGTGACATTAATACTGTTGAGTACAGTAATATTGCGACGTAGAAAGATTATTTTGTAAAGGTAAATGCGTAAGGACTTGCAGGAGGCTATATCTTTAATTGGCACCGACCAAGACAAAAACGCGAGAGGTACTCCTTGGGACTCCTGTGTATGATGAGGTGACAAGCGATGAGGTCTGTAGGAATGAAACTCCCTTGTTCGGTATGTAATACGCAAATATATTGGTCATAAAAACACTAATCAAAATGTTGAGATTAAATCACGTAGTTAACGCGTAGCGATTAGCTAGAGAGTTTTTGTAATTGGTAACAGATTAATTTGCTAATTAATAAACGATTCTGATAATTATCTTGATTCCTTTTTATTGTCTTTCTTTTGGTACAGAAATTATTGGGAGATTTTAGAGATATTGTTATTATAATTTAGTTAGTATAATTTAATATTATATTTAACAACTAGCCAATAACTAATTTGATAATGATTTGATAACAATAAAGGTTTGGTACCTTAGATAATTTACATATATTCTATTATTCATTCTGTAAATGCGACCGTAAATCTATCTATTATATACAGGCTGCCAACTTGGGTTTTACTAATTGTTCAGTAATCGATTTATAGAAACTTTACCTTGCAAAAAAACATTATTTAATTGAAAGCAGAATAGAATTTTCAAAATCTAAACCTCCACGACATGCCGGCCCGAGTTCGATGCTATTGGAATGAGGCCAAAGTTAATCTATACTGGAAATGTAGTAAGCTTAAAAGTAAACAGATATGCATATACATACATTATCTTAATTTATAAATAATATGGGTATTTAAGTGCACTGCATAAAGACTAAATATTTAAATACGAGTAGTCAACAAGTACATCAAAACATCACCGCATACACATTGTGAAACTTTTCGTGCGCAACTGTTCGAACAACAGTTTCGTAAGTCGTTCAATGTATGCGGAAATTTATTCAAACTCCATGATTTTTTTGTAATACACCCATTAATCGTGGAAGTTATACTCAATCAAATTATGTTAAATATAAGTAAGAAATTGTCGCGGCTTTGAATAACGCATAGAAAGGAGTGTTTTTCACACAGTCGCAAGAGAACTAGAAGATAACAAGTCAAGTGAAACTGTTGCATGCAACAATTCACTGGAATTGTTCGTGAACAGTTTCACGAAAAATTGTATACGAACAGTTGCACAGTGTGGACGCGCTGTTACTATTAAAAGCATCATCAACTGACCTTTATTTCCCCAAGTGTCATCTGAAATAAAGTCATTACGGTTCCTTGGGGCGTGTAAAATGTTTGAATTGAAGATTGTTGGATGTCTTTAAATAAAAAATAGTATGCTGAAATAGATTCAAAAATATAAATAGTAAATATCAATTATATTGGTTACTTTAAGATGTATAAAACAATGTAGTTTCAAAATATATTCATGTTTAAGCACACTGTCAGAAAAATTGTCATTTAAACGCAGAAATATGGTATTATAATATAGACAATATATATCTTTAGTTAATATAGTTTTAATACATAATGTATAATTAATGTATAATATAAAGTTTAATTTGTAGTATATTTATAAATTACTATATATACTTAGCTTCCGACTAGAAGTTGTTCCCTAAGTTTTTTTTAATAAAATATATTGGCACGTATTCTCAATAAGCTTTGCTTTCTTATTTTGGGATTAATTATATTATTAAAAATTATTAAATGCCACAAATCAGCTATTATGCAGGGGCGGATACAGGTTTTCTTTTTTTGGGGGGAGGGGGGGGGCGGGTTAGTTAAGAACAATCTCTGGACAGGCATGGCGAGGCGAGTAGCCGAGCTTATAATCTTGAAATTTGTTGTGATTTATATGTAGCTAAGAATGCATCTGAAGGAAGGCATTTAAAATCATCATTGGATGTATTCTTTGATCTTCTAAATCAGGAGGTTTTACCTAATGCAGTTAAAAATTCAGAAATCAGAACAGAAAAATGTAATATATTTGTTACCGATCTGTGCATTGTTATTATATGTTACATCTTGATTGTTAAAACAACAAAAGGTGATATAAAAAATGTTGTCCGAAATCTGAAGGGGGGAGGTTAAACCCCCTAAACCCCCCCACTCCCTGGATCCACTACTGTCATGAATATTTGTTCTAAATAATAATTATTATATAAACAAATATAATAATTTGATTTATAATGATCTTATATGAACTCATTTTATTTGTGCAATATATATTTTAATTATAACTTATAATTCTATAAGTTAACTATAGGTACCTATTATTTTAATAAGGAATCCTATTTTACATTTTCAATATATATGTACATTATATAATATATAATTTTACACGAATGCCATAATTGAGTAAATTATAATTATAATTTTTATTTACAAATTCCCAATATTATAAATTAGTAAAATAACAATAAAAAATAAATTGTGAGATTTTTATTTTTCAGCAAATTTTTTAAATTGTTATTAAGATACCTACTATATAGAATTTACCTTGTGCAAAACAGACGACACAAATACTGTAGATTATGCCAAATCGAACCATATCTCCCTTGATCATTTTGTAGATCATTGTGACGAATGGTCCTGTGAGCATAACACCACTGAAAATAATAAAATGATAAAATAAACCAACTCAATCAAAACTGCATTAGAACGCAGAAAATCTGTTATTGATCATTTTATGATCTTAAAAGAAACAAGATAAAGGTTCAGCAGGTTGCCCTGTTTCTCACCCAGCAAAGAAAAGCAGGTAGACCCAAGTGAGAGGAACAGCACAAATGAGTAGAGACTCTTCAGCCTTAATGGTATTGTTGACCAAAGTGGAGTCTCCAGGGATTGCTAGTTGAACGATCCGTAGGGGGAGACAGAAGACGAAGCATATACTTGCGATGAGGTAGCCAGCTTTTGGAGGAGCGTGTCTCTAAAGTTGGATTGGATAGAGTTAGAAAATATTTGATGAATTCGTAACTTAAAAAATTAATTCCATGAATTTATGAATCGATTAGAATTTAGTAATATTTTTGTAAAGATAAATTTCGGCAACAGTTATGTATCGCCCTTCTCAAACAAATCGTTAAAGTGGAAAGTATTGTATTAGCCCACTATTATAAAATTTAAATGATATAACCAAAAAATGTAATATGTTTATAGGGAAATGTATCCGACTGTATTTCATATTTCTTTCAATCCCTGTGTTATTGCTTGACAAAAAAGGGACAAATATGTCGTATGCATAATTCATTTAATATTTTTCTTATTAAAAAAAATGATAAAATTTCTAGAAAATATCATAAACAATTTGTCATGAATAAATATTATATACCTTTTCCAATTTATTAGTACAATATCACAGCTCAATAACGATATTTACATTTTAACGATAGAAAATTAAGTTTTATAGGTACATTGAATAAAAATATACCTAAAAAGATATAAATGAAGTAGACAATTGAAGTATTCATTTAATATATATATGTATGCATATGGGTGTGCGTAAAATACATATTTACAATAAATAGCCATAAAATATTATGTCTTGGCAAATATGTTTAAATATTTATATATATAAAACGAATATGTTAAAATTATTGTAGTATGTAACCAATATATATATCAAATATATACACTATAGTGCTTTCGAAAAAAATAAAATTGTGTAAAAATGTATATAGTTAATAATCTCAACTTCATTATTATTATCATATTATATTAATTCTATTAAAACCAATTCCTATAAAGTATATAACATATAAAATCCTTTCCGTGTCCATAATTTTGTTCCGTTTATTCAGTGTATTATTATTTTAAAATTCGTAGTTAAATATCCAATACCGTCATTGAATTAAGAATTTATACGTTTATTCTTACGTTTTTGTAGATTTTCTCTGTTAAACTAAGTTTTTGCTAATGATTTGCGCATATCGTTAACAATTTAAGTAATCTATTGCTGTCTTGAGCTGAGTATTGAACAGAATAATTGTATTAATGAATTGTAAAGATGTAACAGTTATGCTAAACTTATAAAAACTATGAATATTTTTCTTTCGTATGATTGCAGATATATAGTTATTAGTTGATAAACATCTTCCGCATTTCATACAAGGCCTTTGAGGAAGTCAACGATGCCTTGTTCTCGAATCTCATCCACAGTCATAAAAAGTGCCGCAGAACTGTTAAGGAACGTTATCATCTCCAAGATGTACCGGAACACGGTGAGAAAGTAGAATTCCTGCAAGTCGAAAAATAAGGTCATATAATTTGTTTCTCAATTTAAAATTATTTTTAAAAAATAGAAAAAAATTCACATTCAAGATATCTAGCAGCAGAATATATTATTAATTGAGAAAAATTCTAAAATAAATATGTAGTAGTAAATATTGTATAGAAAAATAATGCACATACATAAATATTTTACAAATAATAACGATACGCACGCAGTCAGTAATATAGTATTATAAAAACATAACTTATTTTCAAAATACTAAAAATTGTTTTGTTTAAAATTTTAAGATAACTTTTGACAAATGTGCAAACTGTATTCTCTAAAAAGTAGCTTTAGTAAAGACCTTCGGCATTTTATATATTATATAATGTCATTACCAAATATAAACAATAAATCAAATGTATTCAATTTTTTTTAGTTGATAAAGATACACTTCATAACAAATTCAACAGGACCTATAAACTTTAGAAATGTTTTCAACATTATTAGATAAAAATTAAACAAACTTAATGCATTTGAATATAAAATACTCTATTTAAAGATATATATATTAAAAAAAAGTATTTATAAAAAATTTACGAAAATTATTAAACATAGGATCAATTTTTTTAAATAATCCCAATATGCTTAATATCAGATTGTTTTTAGCAATAACAGCTGCGCAAGGTCGGGGGCTGGAGGGAGATAAATTGAATTTGTTTCTGTTGTCAAAGAGATTGAAAACTTCATTTTATTAATGCTTAAGGTAGCTTTTAAGCATGGGTGTTAAAAATATAAAAATATATGTTAGATATAGATTAAATTGTGGGCGTATTATTTATTCGGTACTAGAGTACAGACAGGTAAGTGTAACAGAAGCGCACTTACTGTGGATACATTAGACTCCGCAGTGTTGTAGGCAAAATCCCCGAATGACACCCGCTTACTGTTATCGCTGGGTCGAAGATAAACCGCGATACTGACGATGAGAAGTTGGAACAAGCTGAGCAGGAATCGTTCAATAAACCGACGCTGTAAACAAAAAGAAGCGAACAAAGCAAACGTCATTAACTATCATATTCGATACTATTCACCGCATGTTTATTTTTACTAATTTCAAAGTAATGCATAATTGTATACTTTATATATATATCTATATAGATAATTGTAAAAACTTTTTGTTCTTAACATGGTCAAATGCTTTTATCTTTTAAAATATATATATTGTTAATCATATTGTTTTTATACTAGAGACAAAATGTTATAAAATAAAAACTGTTCATCCATTTTAAAACTAAAGCACCATAACTATCATAATCTAGAATATAGGTAAACCCGAATCAGTTTAACACCGAGCTGGAAGATATATATATAAAGAATCAGACTAACACTGAACCTGAAGATATATATATAAAGAATCAGAATAGCACAAAAAAAGAGTAACACCGATTTTTTATTTCTCTGGGCTTGAGTAAAACAAAATATTATATATATATAAATAATATATACAGGGTGGCTTAAAAGTAACTGAATCCAGTAGCAAAAAAATTGAAATTGCATAAATTTAAACATTTAAAATCATTTGTAATTTCTTATTGTAAGGCTGACAATTTGAACACTTGTAAGGTCTTTTAAACTGTAATATATATTTATTATTAATTATTGTCAAACACATTTATTATCCCATATTGTTTACAAAACTTTTATTTTGGGTTTACTTTCGGGTTCGGTTACTTTAGAATTAGAATATTCTTTTGTGTTATTTTACTGGATTATATTCCAGTTCGATGTTATTCCACTCAGTGAGGCAGGTGTTCGGACATTGTTTTATATGATTCCCATTTTTATCCAAAAATATATTATTGGTTAATAACGCTATAATGCTTTCTAATATAAACAATATATTCATTCAGATTATATAAATTATATTTGCATAATTGATTCTCATAATGCAAAATAACTATAGTAAACAAGGTATATATTATTACACTTAATAAACCTCATTATAAATATTAAAATGAGGCTGATCATGATTATTGCTTAGATATCTGTCATCGTCTCACATTGTTGTCATTGCAAGACTGAGTTCTTATAGCAGTAAAAATTAAACAGCTGAAAACTAATGCTGCACAGTCGACTTCCCACATGTACGTATATCCCATATATGTAGGTTTCATCGTATCCTTGGTAACGAGTGGGAGTAACTAAAATATATAGGCGTATTTCAATTCTCCCCAGTTCAACAATCTTCTCAAGAATTTTTTTTTCCGCAACTATTTATTGATAGTTTTTGAGCTGCAACAGAAGGTAGGTATAGCGAATGAAATATTTTGGTGATCTCAATAAGGGAGAGGGGGAGTAGAGGGGAGGGGAGGCGGAATTTTGAAAACAAATTCTTTTTAATTTCTTATTACAATTGAATTTGTGGATAACAATTCTTCGGAATATGACTTAAAACAAATTTGAATTAGCCGGCGGAAGTTTGAGAAGTTAGGTATTATTTCCTGCTGTTCCTCACAGACACACTTTAATGATAATAAACACTCATAACGAATAACGCACACATTCAAACAAATGACTGGAAAACTCACAAGGTGGATGAGTTAAGAGAGGTGTGACGGGAACACAACTATGAATGTGGAATTTAACAAGTTGTATAATTATTTGACATGAACCGCCTCTTGTAATATAAAAAATGCTGCTGCGTCGTTGACAAGACTGGATATTTCTTCTGACAAACGTTTCGAGTGGGTTAGTAGAGAGAAGAGGAAATATTTGGGCAACGCAATATACTCAAAGTCTCTGTGTTTTCAATATGGAATAATGCTTGTATCTTTAAATTCTAAATGTTTCTACAATAGTTTTCACACTTTAAGCATGCATATATAATATATTTGGTATAGAATATTAAACATTATATATCCTCCTTTTAATATCTTTGCGTTTTTATGCATTAATAATATACACAATTAAAAAAAAGGAAAGTATAAGGTCATTCAAAATAAATATTCGCATTAAAAAAATCTTTTGAAATAATTTCTTTTCTAAAAATATTTATCACAAAAATATTGCCAATGCGCAAATATGAATAAATAAAAATGCTTCAAAACTAAATTAATGATTAAAAATATGACTTTTATTTGAAGTTCCATGCTATATGGTAGGGAGCTATATTTATTTGTAAGATTGTATTTTTTTATCTGTTTTTGATACTTTTCTTTGTCAATTTCACTTCTTTTGAAAACCCTTTATTCATTTCCTCTGATCAATTTCAAACTTGTTGTTCACCTATGAGATTTCAGAATTTCAGAACTGATTTTATTACAAATTACAAGTCAGAATCACAGTTACAGTCAGAAACATTTATCTTATCTGTCTCATTCAATTTTTTCAGAAGGCCACCGAAACGTTGAAGACCGATGGTCACAGGTGACTTAAAGCACCTCCTTAGTATAAATTCATAAAGTCAAAGAAAGATTACAGAATCGAAAACCTGGAGACTGACATGATTAGAGAAATCACCATAATACTGGCTCTCGATTATGACTTAATAATAACGTTGCGAATTTGTGAATAAGTTGTGTTTTTAGGAACTTTAATTTATTTAAACTTCGGATTATGATATAAGTAAAACCGAAAAGTCGTATGGAAAATCAATCCCTTCTTGTTTAATTTATTTATTAAATTATTTTATTTCATTGATTGTAATATTGTGAAGTGTGTCGGTGTAGTCATGCTTATATAGATATCAACTATAAATAAACTTATTCCGATTAGAATATTGATATTTAATTGGTCATGAATTTCTGTAATCTTCAAAAGGGTCGAAATAGACCAAATTTATAGTTCTGTAGATTGTGCAAATATAGTACTACAACGGGTTCCAATCAAACAATTAATATATTAGTGAATGTTAACATAAAATATTTATTAGTTAGTTACCTACGAATATATTTAAATTTAAAAGTAGTTCATAACAAATTTTACATGTTTTATATAATATAAATTTTATTGCATGCGAAATAATGTAATCTAATTGGTAAAATATATTAGGATGATCTATTTATTTAACTGTCTTCTAGATTAAGTAAAACATCAATAAGTCATATATTAGTGAGAACAATTTTGCTTGATGGAAGAGATATTATAAACACTTGTTACATTTAAGCAGCAGCATATTTCAAACTTACATATACCGTTAATTTTCAAATCTATACTAACTTAACCCTCTTGCGATGTCTATTGTCATGCCCCTGTCGGTAACTTTAAGAGTTACACTTCCTCTAATTTCTTGACTCACGCGAGCGAACGTTCTCCATTTCTCCATGAGAATTTGACTGACGACTCCCCCTTCCACCATATCTAGGTGCTCATCAGAGGTTCCGTTGATGATGAACATGAGAGCCGAGGCCCAGTCAGTCCGACCCCCTGGGCTCACTGTGTCCAGGGCCGTCAATGGGTACACCGAGCAGGTGATGTTGCTATATTTCCACAGGTCCTGGGTGGGGATGAGCAGAAAATAAGTAAGTGGTGTAAGAAGTGTTAATTTGGAGAAAAGTTATGACAAAAAAGTTAAAAATATGATATAGCTAAAGTTTAAGTTTTAAATTTAAAAGAGTTTAAAATGAAGTCAGTAATGTTACAAATAAATACATGTAAATCATACACATGTGTAGATAATGAATATGTAATAAAATACAAGTTAAAAATATGAGATCTTTCAAAGAATTTTTTTAAAGCAACTTCTTAAAGATCAATTTTAATTTTAGAATGTTTAAAATAAAAAATTATTTCAATTATAATAGACTATTTAAATACGACTTTCTTAATCATTTTTTGACATGATCTTTGCACCTGCAGACGTCTTTATGGATTTAATAGAATTATCCACTATCATTACTCATTCTTATTCGTACAACCATATTATTTCATATTATCAGTATTGTTACTATTTGTATTAGGCTATTGTTAATTCAACTGATGTGTCCTTATAGTATAAAAATATAAATGATGCTACATACTGTTCAATTTCTTAGTTTACATATAATTTTTCTTCAATGCATATTAATCTATATACTTAAAATTATAAAATATAGGACGTGGTACGGAAGTCAATAGTTATTACAATAGTTATAATTCATCTGAACTATATTTACATTAATAAAAATTGTTATTCCCGATTGACAGAAAAAAAATATTTTATTTTCACAAGAAAATGGAATAAATGCTCTTTTGTATGCTAATTAATCATTTATTATTAAATTTCTCGTCACTTTATTTTAAAATAATTTTTTGTCATTTGAATCTACTTCAATTCAGCTTTATTTGTTGCGAATTGTGTATTTAACCCTATCTGAACCGGGGTTTTTTTCGCTTCCCAGAACCGGGGGGGGCTGATTCGGCCCCCCCCCTCCAAAATCACACATCCCATAGGTATAACGTCCGAGAAAATT